>CM029368.1:21064210-21369134 GCA_017165825.1 Hepsetus odoe
TTACAGCAACAACAACATAGCTGTAGAAAAACCTGCTGCACTACTTGTGGAAAATCCACATGAGAAAAGCTGACAACACAAATCCCAATAGGAATACAGCAACTAGGGCAACAATCTAATGAGTTATGGTAGCAAGCTGATCACCACAGGCATAGATGCACATGCAGGCCCTTCCAAAAGTATTCAAACAGGAAAACCAATTGAATTGATGTGAAAATCCCAACTGTCATTGCGAAGCAGCGCAGCACACAGTGAGACACAAAATGCGTACTCAGTATTTCACCCATACACACGTGCAGCAGGGGACAGCTGTTTAAAGCTGCCCAGGGAGCAGCGATGGAAATGGTACCTTGCTCAGGACAACCTACCGGTCCGGGATTGCACTGGCATTGCCCTAGAATTAATTTCTGGAATAGCCCTAGAATTAATTTGTGTTTGCTATGCACCAGCACAGAAACTTTACAGTTTCCACAAATATAATTTGTGATAAATATATATTATATATTTTTAACAGTTTCCACAAATATTCAAGGTATGATGAGAGAGATCATATTTTCAGATTTAATGTCCAGGTATTTACATCTAGAAATAACTATGTTTACTCTTGGGCAAAGCTCTGGATTACACCTATGAAGACTGCATTTGTTGTTTACAATAATTAAAGCAATACAGTGAGCCCAGAGAGCTGTCTGCAGAAAATGCCACTTTGAAGCTGAGAAGACATATACATACACACGTATATAACAAAAATGTGTGTGTGTGTGTATTTTTTATTTATTTATTTATTTATTTATATATATATATATATATATATTAAAATAAACAACAAAAACAACTTAATGGCATTTTAAATGAGAAGTGTTTCTGCGGTGGTGCTTCCAGTCCTAATGGCGACGTCCTTTCATACCAGTGGAGAACAGCGGCCACAGAAGCAAACACATGCATACAAATTTAAGAGTGTTTTTGGCTGCCTCTAGAAATATATACAAAGAACCCTGATGGCACGTGTTTTGGAAAAAAAACTAAGAGCATCATAGATTAGATAGATAGATTTGAAATCTGTGAATGAGAGAGATGCAGAATACCAGAAGAGATGGAAAATGGATAATCCACTGTGACTACCCAAGAGAAGATTTGAAATCTGTCAAGTCTCAATATCTGACTACCAAATAAATGATGAAATCGATATGCTCCAAATCAAGATAGTCCACACCCATGTATCACAAAAAAGCACCTCAAAGTGAAACTGAATATTTTCATTGTGAAGTACAGTACAGCACACCGCCACAAACGTGCTTCCTGGTCTCTTCGGACAACAACATTAGCAATCGGGCAACAGAACCATAAGAACAAAAGGCAAAGAAAAGCAAGACATCAAGGGTCATCTTTGCAATTGACTGGTCATTTTCAGCACTTAGGCAGAGTTAAATCATTTGTGTCATATGCTAAAACCCTCACAGCAATACCACAGTAGGATGTTAAGCATAAAAATATGCCAACCTCCCTTGTGTGCCATTCAAGACCAAAAAAAAAATAGTCTGATGCAAAAGTACCTCACAGTACAAAAGCAAGGCAAAGTGCATGAGCAGTGATAGAAATATCCATGTATACTAACTACCCATTTAGTCATTAATAGTGATTCCCTGTAAATATCAAAAGGTTTTGAATATATACTGGGGTATATAGTCAACAGGTGAGCAATAATGCAGATTAGAGCCAACAAGAGCTTTGTTACTTTCAACAACTACAAAAAAAAAAAAATTAAATAAATAAATAAATTTAAAAAAACTTAGCCCACAGTGAAAAACTAATCCTTCTTTTGGGAAAGGCAGACTGCCCAATGACTGGAAACTGGAGAGAGAGAGAGATATGTTTCACCCTCGACAGAGAGGTTTGTGGGGGTGGGCGCAGGTTAACCTGTGAACAAACTGCATTGTTATGACGTTTTTGTTTGTTCTTTTTTTAAATTATTATTGTTGATGATGAAAACAGATGATAAACATGATTTTGTCTCACCTTTCAGTCCAAAAAACAGCTTATATCCTCACACTCACTCCTCAGACCTCCAGTCCAGTTAGCGCTGCTGCGGCCCGCGCGCCTAGCTCCGTTAAATTTAGACCACAAAACGCAAACTCAACTCAAACCACAATCCCTTCCAACAGAAGATGTTAAATACATCACTTCGCCATTTCTTAAAATCATGTTGTAGAAACATTGATTCAACGTGACTCCTTTAAGTGAAACCAAACCACAACCGTTAACTAGCATGCTAGCCCACAGACGGCTCACTAGTTAGCTAACTTAGCAACCGAGAAGAAACTCGTGAAGCAGTTTATCCAACCGGAGCAGTAATCGGAAGAGTTACACAGAAATGCTCCCCGTGTCGACATTACATTACTCCGACACAGTACAGAGCGGGAATGTTTGGAAACTGGTCGGGGTTGTGTGTACAGGCTAGCCGCAACTCAGAGCACGCTAGCGCGCTCAACCCGGCTCTGTGTGTGTGAGGGAGGGAGAGTGTCCGGACTCACACTTTCGCAGCCACTTTATCCAGTAGCGCACGATCACGCTGTGGTGTCTCTTGTTCTCAATACACCAGGACGAAAGTCCCTGGATGGATTCCATCGTGTTCGTTACTCCTTGGAAGCGCCGGTCCAGACTGGACTCCAGAGTCGCGCCACGGCCGCTCACCGCTTCCCCACCGGCCGCCATGTTTAGCACTTCAGCAGCCCTGCGACCCCACAGCGCCGCTCCGCGCCGCCCCACCAGAGCACCAGCAGAGGAGCACAGACCACACTCTGCTCCTCACACACTCCACAGCCTGCTTAAACCTGACATTAGCTTATATTCATGTGTGTATATATATATATGTATATATATATATCTCAACACTGTTTTTTCAAAATGAGTAAATATTAGAAAAAAAACTCAAACAAATGTCTATGTGATTTTTTTTTTCGCCATAAAGGCTTGCACTGTTGGTTATGAAGTAGATGTATCAAGTCACTTTCACTGTGTTCCAGTTCTTTTCACTGAGCTCAAGTTGCCGCCAGAAAACCTTTACATTGAGGGAAAAAAGAAAGAAATGACCTTGGGCCAAACAACTTGGAGTGGGCCAGACACCGAAGTGTTCAGGGCTGGAGTCGATCTTTCGGATGGATTGATATAAATGTGAGTTATCTGAAGGTAACTGGAGTGTTTTTGTCATGTGAGGGAAAGGGCAGGCTTTTTTGTTTTTTTCTACTGTGAAACAGGTGGATCAGTCAAAACGTCACACGTCAAACAACTCCCTCTTGTTCATGTAAAAGTAGTTATTTATGTCTGTAATGCTGCTGAGTGCTTATTAACTTATTTATTTTTATATAAACTTGACTTGACTTGACATTTCAGTAATGAAGAGACAGCACCCAGCACATATGAAAATAACCCTTTCATTCATAGCAATTTGAAACTTTAATACTGTTAAATACTGATATGTTTAGGATGTCAGCATGAATCATTTTCAATTCAGCTGCCAAAGAAGAGGTTTATTGATGTGGTGAGAGAGGACATGCCGATCATCGGTGTGAGTGAGGAAGATGCAGAGGGTCATAAGAAATGGAAACGAATGATCTGCTGTGGTGTCTGGAATGGGAGCACCAAAAAGAAAAGTCTTGCATTAACAAGTCATCATGTTTCAAATTGAAATGAGTTGCTCCTCCCTCATGGACTCAGGTATCATAAAACATGACTTCAAGTGTCAGTTGCGGCATCTAAAGTGTCAGGTATCAGTTGTCAGTTGCCAAGTGTCATTTTTTGTACTCTGTTGTTATGTTTTCTTTTTTTTTAAACCAGAGTGTCAGATATTCTTCAGAATGAGGAGGTAAGCAGTTTGAAACAGAATGTGCAGGTGGAGGCCACAGATATTTTTTCCTTCCTCATCTTTTTTTTTGACTGCTTTTCAGTAGTTTTGCATTTGACTAGGGTCAGTGTCACCACTGGTAGCATGAGGTGATACCTGGACCCTACAGAGGTTGCACAGTCAGTCCAACTCCACCAGGATGGCACAGCAATATGTTCCATTGCCAGAAGGTTTCCTTTGTCTCCCAGCACAGTCTCAAGAGCATGGAATAGATTCCAGGAGATAGGCAGTTACTCTAGGAGAGCTGGACAGGGCTGTCTGAGGTCCTTAACCCATCAGCAGGACTGGTATCTGCTCCTTTGTGCAAGGAGGAACAGGATGAGTACTGCCAGAGCCCTGCAAAGTGATCACCAGTGGGCCACTGGCATAAATGTGTCATGACCAAACCATTAGAAACAGCCTTCATGAGGGTGGTCTGAGGGTCCGGCATCCTCTAGTGGGCTCTGTGCTCACTGTCTGGCACTGTGGCACTTGACTGGCATTTGCCAGAGAACACCACAATTGGCAGGTCTGGCACTGGCACTCAGTGCTTTTTACAGATGAGAGCAGGTTCACTCTGAGCTCATGTGATAGACGTGAAAGGGCCTGGAGAAGCCGCCGTGAATGTTATGCTGCCTGCAACATTGTTCAGCATGATTGGTTTGGTGGTGGGTCAGTGTTGGTCTGGGGAGGCATATCCATGGAGGGACGTACAGACCTGTACAGGATAAATGATGCCACCCTGACTGCCATTAGGTATCAGGATGAAATCCCATTGTCAGACCCTTTGCTGGTGCAAGGTTGTATCCAGGTTGCACCTCAGACTGTCCAGGAGCTCAGCGATGCCCTGGTCAGGATCTGGGAGGAGTTATTCGAGGACACCATCCGTCATCTTATAAGGAGCCCCAACGCTGTCAGGCATGCATACAAACTACTACTTTACCATTATGAGTTGCTGTAATGACATTTCAACAAATTGGACTAGCCTGCCGCATCAGTTTTTCAGTCTAAATTTCTTGGTGACTTCGAATTAAGCCCTCTGTAGGTTGAAACTTTTCATTTTCATCAAACGTTGTGGTATCCTTTTGTTCCCAACACATTACCCATTGCATATCAGTATGGATATCCAGCATGGTTTTTTCCCTAATTGAGATCTGATGTGTTTTCAAAGTGTTTCTTTCATTTTTTGGAGCGGTGTATTAGGCAACAAGTAAATTTACATTTCTTGAGGGTAATGTGATGGAAGAAGGAAAAGGTACAAGTATAAGAATGTGAGTGACCAATTGTCAGAGCATCTCCAAAACAAAAAGGTTTTACTAGTTGTTCCCCTTATGCAGTAGTCCGTAGCAACCAAAACTGGTCCAAGGAACATTAGCTAATTTTCTATATTTCTGTGTGAAATTTCTGCATTTCTATATAAATATGTTTTAAAAATCATCAGGTTTTCACACAAGTGCTAAAAGTATATAATGAATCTAAATCAACAAATATCATGGCCTTTTATTTATTTATGAAATTATCCATTACAGATATATGTGGGTGGAAAAATTATGTGAACCTCTAGAATCAGCTGTTCAGTTAAAGGCAAAATGAGATGTTTTTGCAGTTCATGTGAAAATACTGAGCTGTGAGTGTTTTAACAAAAGAAGAAGGATCTGTCAAAGTCTGTCAGATCTGTCCTTCACAACATGTTTGTAGACGTTAATCTTGGCACAAGCAAAAGAGTTTTCTATAGGCCTAAGAAAAAGAGTTGTTTATTCTCATCCCTCTCTAAAGAGTTTGGACTTCACTGAGCCACAGCTACTGCTCTTAGAAGAAAATAACTTTCTGTCTACAGTTTAATAAGGATTTCATGCAAAAGCCAGTTTGCTGTTGACAAAATGATTTACAGATGGATTAGAACAGAGTGGAAGTTTTACATTTAAATGAGAAGTGTTGTGTTTGGAGAAAGGAAAACACAGCATTTAAGCATAAGAGTCTAGTCCTGACCAATGGAGGTAATATCTTATCTTAATGTAGATAATAGCTTATTTTGATGCATCTGGACTCTGATGGCTTGCTATCATGGAACATGATGGAACAAAAGTTTGAAAGTAAATTCCTCGCAAAAGTAAAGCAAAATAAAGAAAGTAAAGACCTCGCAATGACAAGAATGGTCACTTTCACTTTCATGTGTGTCATTCAGCTGGAGGTGTGGTATTAAGATGTTCTATAGAAAGGTGGTCATAATACATAATACAATAATACACACATGTACACCAAGTCCCTAAACACTAGGCCACATGATTCTTTAGTTCTAGAGGGACACCATTTTTTTTTATCTCTTGAAAAAGGGTATGTTTTATTCTGACATATGATTATTTGGTGAAGCAAAATTGAAAGCTAATGACTAATGACAATTTCCCAAAATGACCATTGTATAACCAATGTCATTGTGGTAATCAGCAGGTCAAACAAAGCAACTGCTTCTCCAAGATGGAACAGAAATTCCAAACAAATGTTGGAAAACCAAAGCAAGTTTGTTTGAGATGACTTGGTTTGAGGCAAGTGTGTGAAGAATTAGGCATGCAGTTTATGCATTGTTAATTGATGGTCATTAGATTTCCACTTCAGTAAGACTTGTTTTCCTGCAATGGCTTTCACATCTGATAATTAAACTTCATCTTGAAATGTGGATAATAATAAGCACAATAATAATAGACAACTAGCACCCCAAATGTAGAGCCTAGAAATGTTTTCAATGTGCAGCTAAAAGTTCAAGCGGAGTTTTTTTCGCTGCATGGAAGTTCGTAAGGAAGACTACGCTATACATTTGAAATAAGTAAACATTTATTCAAATGAAAAAAAAAACTTTTTTATAAAACATTTAAAATAATCATCCAACACAACTTTCATCCAATGAAAAGAATAACTTGGAGGGGGAGACAGAAGACATTTTAAGAAATAAAAGACTGCAATAAAACCATAAGAGAATGGACTATACATAATCTACTGCTGTGCAATGAGGTGTTTCAAAATAAAAAAAACAGCAAGCATGATCAGCTTAGTACAAAACTTTACTTGAACGTCTGTTAAATGAAAATGAGGGGATTCTGCTCACTACTGAGGAGCTTGCAATCTTTAAACACTGCCCAACATCTGTAGGCATGCACCCTCCATGAGGCAATTCCTAACCTTTAACGTTGCATTTATGTTTTTATTGCTATACTTAGCATTTGCTACTTTAGTTTTATTCAAACCAACAACAAAATGCTCACATGAAGGCAAAACTAAGCATCTACATCACACAGCTTCTGTTAACATACAATCCAATGGGTGTTTAAAAGACACATTCTATTTTATCCTAAATGTGTGCTAGACATGTGTCTTAATGTTTAATCCGGAGTGGGCATTAACAGGATACTGTCTCACAAAACAAACTGAAATAGGTTTTGTGCCAGCTTGTGTGGCATAAACCTTAAAAATACAGCCATGGTCAAAACATTTGGTATCAACAGTTAAAGAGCCCATATACTACACATTTTAGAAATTTTAATCTTCTTCCCTTAGGTCTGAAAATCGTCATTTATTTCCAGCTTCTTTATCCCTAAAATAAATCTCTTTGTTACTATGCCTTTAAGACTATTAAATATAAATGACATGCCTTCTGATTGACTGTTCTGCTTTTAGCCAAAAGCAGACAAGGCTGGAATGTTCCTAATATTTAAGCTTGAATGAGAAGGGTTAAGCTTTTGTAGGCTCAATATGTGGATATATGTAAACTTATTTCCAGAACATTGTGAAATAAATGCAATACAGGCTTGTTTTGTAGCTTAGTCTGAATAAATGGACTGTATGGAATGGGAAGTAAACTGGTACCTTTGGCAGTGTTTACATACTACCTTTTTTTTTCTTTTTCTTTTTTTTTTTTTTTCAAAAAACCTAGATTTTCTTTTCAGTGAAAACATGAAGCAAGTTTGTTTGGTAGCCCATGTTAAGATTTCACATATATTTCAAATATATCAAACTTTTTTTGATATGATAGCATGATGTTTATGATAAAGAGCAATCAAATAAAGCATGAGTACCTTAAAGAAGGAAAATACATCCTTTCACTTAAATATTTATACCAGTAACTACTCATGTCATGTTCGTGAAAGTTAAAAAGATAAAAAAAAGGATCAAAAAAGCAAAGGGTCAGTCCACCTTTCTCAGAAGTTCAGAAGTCTGACTGGTCCTATTTGAGCTGTGTAAAAGCAGTTACCATGACAATACAGCCTCATAAAATGTGAACCACAGAAAAATCAGGATTAGATGGAGCTAAGTTTAAACTTCATATCATCAAGTTAGGTAAGCAAGACATGCTGCTTCATGAGTCACTCCTCAAATTTCATGTTAGTAACCAGTGAGGAATTCTGGACGGTAAATCTTTCTCGACTCCCAGCTGAAATTTAAGCACCTGCATTTTTTGGCCAGTGTTCAAGAGCTTGCTTACAAATGTTAAATCTGAATATAAGCATGGTGCTGCGCTGGACAAATAAACCCGATGCAGACGTTTTCGTTGTGCTATGATAGTCCCATAATATAAAAACAATGTTATATATACAGTCCCCTCCAAGAGCAGAGGAAGAGCAAGGTCAATTCTATATTTGCTATACACTGACATCTGGGTTTGAGATCAATATGAAATTAAAGGTCAGGTTTTAAGCTTTTATTTTCTTTAAGTATTTTAACAAAGTTTTGTAAATTGTAAATGACATTTGGTTGCATGTTTCATGTTTGCAATAACCGCATCAAGTCTGCAACTTTCTGACTTCATCAAGGGTTCTTTGATTATGGTTTTCCAGGCTTTTAGCACTGCACCTCTCATTTGTTGCTTTGAAGTGTTTCTCTCTCTCCAGTCTTCTCTTCAGGAAATTGAAATGCATGTCCAATTGGGTTAAAATCTGGTGACATGGGCAGTTCAAATCCTTCCACTATTTCCAGCCTTATGAATTCCTGTTAATTTGACAGTATGTTTTGAAGATCATTTTTTTCCTGATTTGGTTTGGATTCATGTCTCTGTAAATTGGCTGATAAAATGTTTCTTCAGAGATCATTTCGCTGTCTTCCTCGTGAGTTAGATCATTAATAAAGATTACTAAGTCATGCAAGCCTAATGCTACCTACACCATGCTTAGAAAGTTTGTATTCTTTGGATCATGAGCATATCCTTCCTTTTTATACACTTTAGCTTTCCCATTCCTTCAGTAAAGATTAATATTAGTCTCATCAGTCCATAAAACATTGTGGCTTATCTTTGCATTTTTTTTTTTTAGTTTGCTTGTTCCTTCTTCTGACTCTTACCCCGGTACTATGTTACATGTAATTTCACAATCGATAGATATAATTAAAGGTCAGAGCATGGCAAAAATTGTTCAAACCCTCAGTCCAAGACATAAACAAATAAAACCACCATGCTGTTACAATACTTTTGGAGGGAACTGCATTATATATATATATATATATATATATATATATATATATATATAAACAAATGCAGTTATACTGCATTATATAGATAAATATATACACACACACACCTGTCTCTTATACACATCTTAGGAAGACAAGCACTGACGACATTGAAGGATTGACAATGCAATATACAAGTTGTAATGTGCAAGTTGTTTTTGGCAATAAAACAGTTTCCTGACAGCATCCCCCTTATGTCCTGTTAAATGAAATCATTTACCAACATTTTAAAACTAGCAGATCGCGTTCTTTACCATTAAATAAATACATGTCAAGTTATTGTGAAGGAATCTGCTCGGTAATGACAACCTGGCTCTTGGGATTAAGGCTTTCAGTGAGTCCAGTGTCTTCAAGTAACAATTATGAAAAAAAAGCACATTATAACATAAATTTTGGGTTTATTCCTATAAACAGTGTGCATTTCGAACATGTTGTCAGTTAATCTATATCAAATATGATTTCATGGTTTCCAACTCAAAAGAGGATCAAGTTGGCAGGCTCTTTAGAATGCTGTTGTTTAACAGAAGATTTTCTGGTCGACCATTTGTCATGGAATCAGGAGTTTGCAGCCTATGTCAGATCTCATCTTATGGCAGTAGTGGCAGAATTCTACATGTGGACTCTTCAGGACATACAGGCTCAGGAGCCCTTAGCACTTGAAGGACATTCATATAACTTAGCATTTAATTATTCACTTAATTACATTAGAATGACCTATGTGCTTTGGACATTTTTGCAATGTCATTTCCTGCCATTTCTCTTCAGAATTGAAGTTCCACTTTCTGAAATTGAAAGAATTCCCATACTTTTATGAAAATGGAGCTGCTTAATACTATGTGCACAGTTTTTCTGTTATATGGTATTTCCTATCAGCTCTCTTTTTTGGCCTGTCTCTATTCACATTTTGAACCTGATCAAATGTGCACATGGGATCTTTCATCTCATTTTTGTCAGGTGGCTGGCACGGGATTGAAGCAGGGGTGGTAGAAGAAACAGCACAATCCTGTGTGTCTGAACAGCTCCTACCTGTGGAGGAATATGGAATTAAAGTGAACGTGCTTTGAACCCATTTCACCCATGTTGTGGCATTAGTTTTGAATTTCGAGTTTTAAATACCTTCGGGTCCATGCATCACTGGTCCAGCATTGTCTTTTCTTTTTGCATTAGATGTGGTCCCTGGACTTGTCATGCTTGAGCTGGTCAGACTGGGACTCTGTTCTGGATCTTCATGTCGAGTGAGTTTATAGTTTGGCAGGGCTGGGCTTTGAGACTCTGAGTCAGACCAACTTAATCGACGTTTCTGAAAAAAAGGTGGGGGGTGTACAGCATGGTTCATGATGATGTCACACATTTGGTCCCAAGAAGCAAACCTTTTGAAACTTAACAATTTGTTTAGTGAAACTTAAGAGAGAGAGAAAGTATTTTTTTTCTTCAAGAAATGGAAAGCAAAAAACACAAAATGATCACACAAGCCCAAGAGGTGCTATTGCACAAAAAAATTGGACATGTCAAACATGCAGAAAAGGTGTATATGCTGATGTTCTTGATCAATCCAAGCAGGCCTAAAACTCAGCTTAAACTTATATAGTAATAACAACACTGATCACAAAAACCTAAACCCAAATCATTTAACCCCATGCTAGCTAAACAGAAAAAAGCCATTCATTAGCAATGTCAGATACAGAAAACCATACACAATCTGCACTAGCTGACCTGCGCAATTATCAAGTATAAATATGGTTATGTAATGAATGGTCATGTAATTGAGCATAAAACCACACAAACCTCAAAGAAGACTTCAAGGTACAAAAATACACAAGAATATGCAAGATGTTTCCCACATTGGCCAATGCAACTGCTGCAAGCTTCTCACATCTAAGAAGATTTTAGTTTGACCACTGAAAGCAATGGTGCTACAGTCCTGGAGGGATGGTGTCCAGCACAGTTTGCTAGTCCTCTACATGATAACACCCGCAAACACAGCAATTAACAGAGGTGATACATGTTTGCTTGAGCAGGAAAATCAAGAAACTATGATTGACCTGAAATGAACATTTAGGAGAAAATAAAAAATAAAAAAAAATTTATATATATATAAAAAAAAAAATTTTTTTGTTTTTGTATATATATATATATATATATATATATATATATATATATATATATATATATATAAACTAAAAAAAAAAAAAAAAAAAAAAAAAAAAACAACACACTTTTTCCAGATGTAGAATGAAGTCAAAACATGGTTGACGTCTGAAGTGGTTATTGCATATGCATTTGCCTCTTATCTCCACTGCAAATTTAAAGATGCAAACAAACCAAATGTGTCCTGGCTGATGGACTACATATGAGGTAAGGACACATTGTCAAACTCTTTCTTTGTGGACTTTGTGACTGAATATTAATTTGATATTACGATAAGCTTACTAGTATCAGAGTATAGAATGATTTTTTCTACTGAAATTACTTCTTTGAATTGGGTACTTAACATATAGCAAATGTGTTTTGTATAAAGTGAAGTTAAAGTGACTGTCATTGTGAACACCATAGCACAGCACAAACAAACGTGCTTTAACAACAAATAAAAAAATGCTTCTCTACATTTAATGCTAAACACACAGTGCTGGACAGCATGTCTGTACCTAGGGAGCAGTAAAGGGAACAGTAGCTTTCTGAAGGGTACCTCAGGGTAACCTATTGGTCTGGGCTCAGACCTACTGGTCTGGACTCAAATAGCTTCTGACAACGGGGCCTAGAACCTAACCACTAGGCCAAAACTAGACTAGCCTTCATATTGCTTTCCACCCCAGCATAAAGTAAATTCCATCTCCCAAAAGATTACATTCCAAGCATGTCAAGTAAATTTTTCAACCTTGCAGATAATCAGCCAAACCACAGTAATGACTAGCCTCAAAAAAAAAAAAACCCATTTAGGATACACAGCTGGAGCTCAAGGACCATACTGTACCTTTGAGAGTACATTCACATTGTTTATTCCTTGATGAACAAAATTAATTGGCCGTTTTCAGGCTGTATAGCTTTGAGCCACTTAGACTACTTACAAGGAAATAATGTTGAAGTGAAAAAACGTGGATCTGAATGGAACTGAAAGAACAAGTACTTTCCTTTACCCACTAATATACTTGGTTAATTGTATTCGTTACATATAAATAAACAAATTATCATCAGCATCTGCACTGTATAATTATGACCATGTATTACCTTCACAGGTAGCTGGTTCTGATGCCAGTGTGGTGGATGACTTCCACTGGAGTTTGAGGACAGCAAGGAGGAATTAGAATTGGAAAGTGCCACATGAGGAAACCAAACCTTTAACATCATCTCCACTTGCAGAAGGGTGGCATGAATGCTTCTCTGTGAACATTAAAAAAAAAATCAATGTTTTAACAGCAATTTTAAGGAACTTGTTTTCTGGGCTTTTAGGAATTCCTTTCGTTTTTAGGAATCTCTTGATGTGCAGTGTTTTATCCATCTCAGTAACATGTTTTGATTAAAGCAATATACATTAGCTCAGATTTTCTTTATTACTGTTATTAATAGTGCCTCTTTGATAATTTACTTAATTACAAAAGATGTCACAGCATGAGAGGAAACTTCATCACTGTTCTAGTTTTAAAAAGTCTTGTTCTGAATTTAACCACTAATATGAGAGCATACCCCATATGAGGTTTTTGCAGAATCCCAACAATCCTTTGCAATCTGTCCATGGCAACACTTTGCTGGAACGTGCTGAGACCTGTCAATCACAGATACATCATCTCACTAATAAAACAGCTGCTTTCATAACATACTGTATAGCACAGAGCAGTAAAATGAGGGTCCTTCAAGGCCAAATCACTGCAGAGATTAGCAGATTACCTAAACCAATGTTCTGAATTGACTTCTTTCGTGAATATCAGCAGATAAACTGTGTTAGGTGTGTTTAACGTGGTAAGACGCTAAAGCCTCAGTGCTCACCATTAATAAATTTGGTATGGGTTGGCCCTTGAGTCCTGCACATAAATGCTTTCTTGCACACCCACTTCTATCCAGAATGCACTTTCAATGAGTTAATTAGTTTAACCAGGTTTTGGGAATCGAGACAACCAATGTTTTAGTTTTCCAGTAAAACCCAAAGATCACCTCATGCACCCAAGACATTTACCTTTATCATATCTCCCAGTTTTCAGCCCATTGAGCAGCTCCAGCAGTGGCCTAAGATACCCATGCAGCTCTACACACTGAACATAAAAGAGAGAAATAACTAGCATAATAAACTTCTGTTAACTGAGCTGTCAAAACAGCACCAGGAACTCTACCAAGGTGCAACAATATTCACAGACCAGTTCATAATGACAATTATCAGAAAAAGTTGCCAAAATGTTAAATACAAATCAAAACAGTCCATATGAATACAAAATAAAGTAATATAAACATTTTAAATGTTATATGAGAGCATGATGTCTTCTGTACTGATGTAATAACATTGATTTTTAATGTCACTGGTACTGATATACAAAAGCATGTAAATTGCAAGTATATTATTAGCTACATATGGTACTGAAGGAACAGTTACACAAATGGTTTAATGTGTCTTCTTGCCATCTAGTCTGCAACACCCTGCCCCCACCTTAGCTTTTACGGGCCCCTATACTACTTTTTTCTTTGTACTTTACTTTTCCCCCTGATATGCAATAAAGATGTTTCTATGGATTAATGTAATGTAAATAGCCTCCACTGTATCATGCCATGTTCAAGAAACCAAAGAAAAAACCTGTTGCAACTTTAGCACCAAAGTCTGGGGTTAACCTGCTGCAGATTAAATAATCAGTTAGTTTAGTAAAGGCACAAGGAGTTTTTATTCAACCCCTGGTGTTTTTTTTATTCAACCCCTGGTGTTTTCCATTACCTGTGCCGTTTATAAACAGCTAAGTCAGATATCTTTTCCACCGTACCTCTTTAAAATTAACCTAATAATTAATTTGTAATGGCTGCACTAATGGAAAGTACTTTTATGACTCACTTTGTGAGAAAATGCCATGTCTCCTTCTGTTGGAATCCTAGTAGTTGACATTGAGGTCACTTCCCGGCTTTAAATGGAGTTCTGTATTTCCTGTGGTCATTTTCTGCTCTGGAACCCCATTGACCTCCAAAGTCTGTCTATGGTTCAGGACTCTGTGGGAGGCCCCTGGTGCAGGGCTTCAGGCAGGGCTTGCCAAAACCAGCCTCAACATCTGCCTCTGAAGAGACCTCGGATGAGACGTCATCCTCTGTGTGATCACTCTCACTAAAGACAAAGCTCATGGAGGAAGAGAGGGAGGCTTGTGAGGGCCACTTGGAGGAACTCCCCAGCGACTGCATCACTGAAGACATGGTAAAAAAAGATAAAGTAATAAGACAGTATTAACGAGAGATTGAACAATGTATTCAAACAGGAGGGCAAGGGAAGACAGAAAAAAGGCTGAAATAAGTTTGAGGAATGACATTTAGGATAAACAGTAGGAAAGTTTCATCAGTTTTCCAGATAAGTAGAGACAGAAAGGTGGCAAGGTAGGGAAGAAATGCATTTTTTAGAAAAAAAAAAGTATAACATAACTCGAAAGAAAAAAACCCTACCTGAAGTCTTCACAGAGGCCTGTTTTATCAGTCATAATGATCAAATTAGCAAATGGTATGTTTATGTTTAAGTGGTTCACAAACAACAGCACAGTCTAATACCATACAAAGGCCAAAATGTCACTTGTGAATGGTGAAATGCAGAATATTAGGTCCCCTTGGCGAATTAAACTTCTATATGTATAAAGAAACAAATGCCTTCATGTGGAAATGGAGAAAACAGAGCCCTTCTTTTTCTTTATTTTATAACACTTCCCCAACAAAATCTCATTTAGCTTAACATAATAAGCATATTATGCTAGGAGTCCACACACAATGAATACAAAAAAAAAAACAGCTCAACAAATACTTTGTAAGTTTCAACAGCCTTAATGCTGTTACTTTCAGAGAGTAGAATGTATTGCTTGATGTTTCTACTCACATCATGTTATCTGACTTTCTATTTAAAACTAAAGTGATATATTTACTGATATTTGAATTTTGTAATAATACTGATCAAATTCATCCCATCATATTATTGGCAAATGTCGTATACTAATCAGAAATGGGTTTTAAGTGACAGAGTGAAGCTACAGACATGTCACGGACTGCTAAATAAACACCGCTTACATAGGCTTACGTAGTGCCGGTGACTTTGCTACGGTCAGCTTCACTAGTTTTTCACAGCTGCTCCGCACTAATAACAGTTTCAAAAGTGAGTCTGAATGTCTGCACTGCGTGTTTGTGTGGCTCTGCCAGCTCCGTGACGGCGGTTCTGTCAGAAGCCGGAGTACTGAGGATATCAATGATTATCAGTGATGAGGTGGAGCTGGACATTTTTCTACCTTATTGTGTTCTTGACTTTCCACGCGGCGTCAATCCGGCCGTCCGCAATCCGCTGCGTCCCGTCCGCGCGTCTGTCTGTCTGACAGAAAACCCGCCCCGCTCCCTCTGTTTAATTAGACAGCCGCCTGTCAAATTCGCCACCGCAGCTCCCTGTAAAGAATTGCCAAACTATCTCTGTCGACCCTGAATTCAGTTATCTTCATTCTTTCCTTCGCACCCTAATTCTTCTTTTCCTTCTTTCTATCTTCAACCGCTTCACTTTCCAGCGAGGGACAACATGTGCGCCTCGTCACGTGCATCACTTGCGTGCAGGCTGCGCCGAGGGCTCATTGGCTGCGCTGCGAAGCCGAGCGGAACGACTCGTTGTTGAAGCAACCAATCAGCGCTCTATTAGACTCTGATTGGCCTGTATTATGTGTTTGCAAAACCCACTCCTCGCATGTCCCTCGTGTGGAAAGACGGATACTACAGAGTCTGAGTCTCTCTCTCTCTATATATATCTTATCTCAGATGACTGTGTGTGCACCCTCTCTACACGAGGATAAGAGCGTGTAGGGCCATGGAAAAACACTTTAGTTTTCCACACACTACTCTGTGATCTTAGACTCATGGAAGGATTTTGCAACAAGATAGATAGCTTAAGGATCCAATATATATGCAATCCCATAATTCTCACTAGGGTCACTGAAGCCGATCCCTGTAGGAAAAAAAAAACTCTAGACGGGTCGCCAGTCCAGACATACGAACACGCTCTCATACGTAGGAAGAAAATGAACTTCATAAATTCACCTGAGGGCTGTTTTTTTTTTTTTTTACCTGATTCTGTACAAAGAAAAGGCCTGGGCTGCCCTGGGTGGGATTCAACCTTCTTAGAACCATCTTACTGTGGGATGAAAGAACTGCAGCTCCAGGTCCTTAAAATAGATAGTATAATTATCCTAAAATAATTTTATATATATATATATATATATATATATATATATATATATATATATATATATAAGTTTGTCCAGCAAGTCCCTCAGATGCTCAGTCAGTTTGGAGGCTGTCAATACCTTTAACTCTGTCATGTGCTTCTGAACAGTTTTTGCAGTGTTGACACACTTCATGCTCTTAGTCCTTTATCTCATAGCCACTTAATTTTTTAACAAATTGTGTATACTCCCTATATGCATAAATGAGCCTTGAATGCACACAACCCTGTTGCTGGCTCATCTGCCTTCCTTCCTTGGACCACTTTTTGTAGGTGCTAACCATCACATACTGGGCACGGCTCAAAAAACCTTTTAAAGTCTTTTAGAGATGCTCAGGTACACTGTAGTCACCATAGCTTGGGTCTGGTCAAAGTGTTCTATATCCTTACATTCTGCACATGCTTTCAATAAGTCCACTTCAAGAACAGACTGTTCTATTCTTGGCAAAAAAATATAGCATCTATCTGTCTATGTGGTTGCTAATTGGTACATATTATGTTTGGTTTGACTTAAATATTTATATTAAAAGATGGGTGGGTATTCTGGGCCAAAATAATCAGCACAGTTTATGTCCCATTTTGTATTGATTGCTCTTAATATAAATAATGAAGATACCTTGTCACTACATTGTCCATTTTTTCATCTTTACTGACCATGAAAGGTGCAATGATTTGCTTACAGTTATAGATTGTCAGCTATCTGTTTGTTTTGTTAGTGCCCTGTACCCAGTTCATTTATGGTCAGGATCTCAACAGGACCTCCAATGAGCATGAGTTCTTTGGATGGTGGGTAGCAGTGTGTGCATGAATGATCCACCATAATTCAAACAAAACTTCATTGGTGGTCCTTTGGGGGTCTTGCCTAAGGCTGGAAAATAACATTTTTAATAAGATATTTATGGTAATTTGAAAAATTACATCACCTTTTTTTGAGAGTATGGTGAAATTAACAGTGATAAACAACACTGAACAACTGCTTGTTACAAAGAAAGCACAATTAGTCATGTTTATTGCAGTGTGTGAGATGTTGGTGAACAATCATTCTTTTCTTCTTATACTGCTGATGGTTCCTTCTGCATTCAAACATACAGAGGCTTGCAAAAGTGTTCCATTAACACAAAAAATATTTAGTGTTTACACAAATATTTAAACCCCTGTGCTTTGGAAAAATTTGAAGTGAAGGTGCACGGGTGCAAAAAAAATGCCTCTACTGGAGGGTACAAAGCAAAAAGTAATTCCATAAAAAGCTTCACATACAAGCACATACATAGTTTGCTACATAGTCAGACAAGACAAAAGAATCCTTAGCTAAACTTCAAAGAGGTATGTGTAGAGTAAAATTAAGCCTGCCTATGCTTCAACTACCTACAGTAAAATTCAGTGGTGGCAGCACCCTGCTAAAGGAATGCATCTCATTTGCTAAGACTGAGAATCAGAGCTGAAGGCAAGCTGGATGGACATTAATTACACACAATATTGCAGGAGAACTTGCTTTGAAATGCTTTGAAAAATGGCTTGGGAGAAGAATAATCTTTCAATATGACAATGACCTTTAGCATAAGGTCAAAGCAAAACACTGGTGTAGCTCAAAAAACAGAAAGGTGAATGTCAAAACCATACTGATAATGGCACACTATTTGAAATCTGCTGTCCATAGCCACGATCCAACAAATCTAGAGGATTTTTGTGAACTCTGTCAAGAAGGTCCTGAACAAAACTGGTACGTTCTTATCCCCAAAAGAATTTAAGCTGTTTTTGTAGTAAAAGGATTCACTGCAAAGTATTCATTTGTAGGGGTTGATAACTTTTAAAATAAAAATTCTATTGTGAGTTTTTCATCTCAAGTAATTTTTTTTTACTTTTTAACTGTATCATTACAGCATATAAGTTCATCTTAATTGACTGAATTGACTAATTTTGCAAGCCACAGTATCGCAATCTATCCATCCATCCATCCATTTTCTGCCGCTTGTCCCAAACGGTCGCGGGGGAGTGCTGGTGTCCAACCCAGCGCACACAGGGCGAGGACGGGGACAGGTCGCCAGCCCATCGCAGGGAGGACCTTGCTCAAGGGTACCTCAGGGCAACCTACTGGGAAGGGGTTTGAACCCCCGATCCGCCGATCATGTGGCAGACGCTGCCCCGTGTAGATTAATATCAAAATATATTATGTGTCATACAAATTTCTTGAGGCATCAAAATTATATTTTTGCCATATTGGACAACACTAGTCTTGCCCAATGATGAATAAAAGACCAACACAGGATTGAGTGAAACTACAGTCTATAAACTAAACCTTTATGATCAATGTAGTTGTGTAAAATGTATAATGAGTTTAGGTAAAATGTAAGTGTGCTTGATGAGGTGACTTATCAGTATATATTTTTTATGTGGTATTACACCACTCGCAATGTTGTATTGTTCTTTATTCAGAACAGTAATTCATAAAAACCTGACCTACTTTCTTACCAGACACCCCTGGATTTCGTAACTACACTACTCATTATGCCCACTGGTGCTCAGCTCATTCACACCAAGGAAACTTACTAAATCCCTCATTCATGGTCATGGAATCAAATTCCGTCTGCTCTCTACTCGCTTTAAGGACATGAAATATTGGTCACACGTCAGCAATGCCTTACAGCTTTAAGGATAGCCCGACACTATACAGGACCTCCTGTTGATGACCAGGCAACATTTGCAGGAGGTCTTGTTTGTGTGAGAATCGCTGAGTCTGAAGACATATTAAAACCCCCATGATGATCACCATTCATGGGAGCGACTCATCTGTGACTTATACTTCACACTAGGTGACCAAACTGAGCCCAAATGGGCAATGTGGTGGAGTTCCTCGAGCTGACCTAATAGCATGACCTACTGCCCTGCTGCAGAGTCAGTGTTCATGTAAGCACAGTAAACTCTACCTGCTTTTCCTGATTGGACAGCACAGGAAAGCTAGAAGAGCTTCTACAAACGGAGCTAAAAGTTTGCTTTATGTTTTATGTAAAGTGTTCAATACATTAAAATTGGTTATTCAGTTATTTACAGGGAGTATGGTATGATAATCCATTATGATGAACTAATCAGAAGAATTAAAAAGTTTGTCTTTGTTTGCTCTGTTAAAAACAATTGCTTCTGATCTTCAACCTGAATAAACAAAACAGTTTTCAAATGGTCCCATGAATTATTGTAGGACAAAACTCACCAATGCCTACATGAAAAAGTAATTGTTCCTTAGTCTCTCTATCAACCAATGAACAATAGTTAATTCATAAAAAATAAAAAGGCTAGCCAAGCCCAAAATATATTAAATTTTTCAGCAATCGGATATTCCCTAAATTTCTCAACAAACAGCACATTATACTTAGATTTTGAAAAAATCCAGAGGAGCTGAGAAAGGAGCTACTTAAATATATTTTTTAGAAAAAGATTACAAATCAATCTCGCAAACTCTGGGACTCACAGAACTACTAATGGTAAAAACCATTATCTTCCAAAGGAGAATAATGGAGCAGTGGTGAATGTGTCAAGGAGTGGGCAGCCAGACAAAATAACTCCAACAGTGCATTTGAATCTTATTTTAGAAGTTATAGGACCATCTAAGACACTGAAGACGTCTATCAGCTCCGAAAATATCACTGCATGATTCCACCTTTAGAAAGGCACCTGGCAAAAATGACATTCATGGAAGAGGGCAAGACAAAAACGAGTGCTAAGAGTAACATAAAGCCTTTCCAACATAATGAATCAAAAATGCAACTTTTTTAAATAAATGGGTTGTGTTACATCTGGTAGAAGCTAATACAGCTTTTCACAATAAGAAAATAATTTCCACAGACATACATGGTGGTGGTATTGTGATGTGTTGGGGTGTTTTGACTCTGGGCCAGTAAGACTTATTAATTAAGGACTAATTAATTCAGGTCTTCACCAGAAATCACTCAAGGTCTGGACATCAGTTCCTGATCTGAAGCTGAAGTGTAGCTCTGTTATGCAGCAGGAGAACAATTCATAGCATAAAACATACACCTTGGAATGTGTGGCTGCTCAGTATGGCTAAATTAAAACAATTAGGTAGAGATAAATGGGCAATCCCAGCCACTAGGGATGCAAAAGCCAGTGTATTTCTTCATGCTTGTCTTAAGCCCAGATAAATGGGAAGGGAATTACTTCAAGAGGTGCATCCGGTGTAAAACCTTTGCCAAAAAAAATATGTGGACAATGAAACAGATTTACATACCCGATTGGTTGAGGCCTGGGTAAACAACCAAAACCACCAGTTCTGTTTGCCGACAGAGTGCAAATGGAAAGAGGGATACTGTTGTCCAAGAGGAGGAGCAGGAGGAGAGAAGGAAGTGTAGGAGAGTGGAAGTGAGGGTAAAAACTTTGAATGTTGCCAGAATGACTGGAAAAGGGGGAGAATTAGCTGATGTGATGGAGAGAAGGATATTTTTTAATCTACATAGGTGGATTATATCCTTTGCCAAAGGGTCAGTCTGACGGAGATTGGAGACTGCAAAGTAGTGATGGGGAGAGTGTAGCTAAACAGCATAGGACTGGCATTCAGTAGGATGACCTTGGAGATCAAGAAGAAGAGGGCAGAGTGAGGGCAGAGCCGAGGATTAAATGTTAGAAGCTGAGACTGGTAGAAGGACCAGAATGCAGGACAACTACTGCAGAAGTGTTAAGGGAAACAGCTAAGAAGGTACTTGGTGTGACATCTGGACAAAAGAAGAAGGATAAGGAAACCTGGTGTTGGAACCTGAAAGTGTATGCAGAAGAAGCATGCAAAGAAGTGTGATAATCAAGAGAAATGAAGAAAGCAGACTGGAGCTGAAGGAGATGATTAGCAGGGCAAGTGGCGGCAAAGGCTAAAGATGTTGAATTGTAAGAGAGGTTGGACAGTAAGGAGGGAGAAAAGGACCTATACCAATTGGCAAGATGGACAGAACTTAGAAATATGTACAGCCAGTTAGGGCAATAGAGAATAGAAATCAAAACACACAAGCAAGCATAGTGTGTTGAGTGATGAATGAAGCAAAGAATACTTTGAGAGGCTGATGAATGAAGAAAACAAGAGATTAAGAGGGTGAGAGAAAGAAGATTGGATGATATGGGGATAGTGAACCAAGAAGTGCAGCGAATTAGCAAGATGGTAGTAAGGGCAGCGTTAAAGCGGATGAAGAATGGAAAGGCAGTTGGTCCATATGATGTACCTGAGGAAGCATGGAGGTGTTTAGGAGGGATGGCAGTGGAGTTTCTAACCAGATTGTTTGACACAATCTGGGGGCAGTGATGGCCTAGTGGTTAGGGAGTTCCCCCCACATCAGAAGATTGTGGGTTTGATTCCCTTACCAGTAGGTTGCCCTGAGGTATCTTTGAGCAATGTACCGTCCCTGTCACTGCTCCCCAGGCACTTTCAATAGCTGCCCACTGCTGCACGGTGTTTGAATGCATGGGTTAAATGCAGAGGTCCAATTTTGTTGTGGTTCACTATGTGCTATGGCCCCACAATGACAAGGGTATGACAGGTACTGGTACTTATTTCAACAATAAGGGTGATGTGAAAACCTGTAGTAACTTAAAGTTGATCAGCCACAGCATGAAGTTTTGGAAAAGAGTAGTGGAAGCTAGGTCAAGATTGGTGAACAGCATTATGGTTTCATGCTGAGAAAGAGTTTTACAGATGCAATGTTTGCTGTGAGGGTGTTGATGGAGAAGTACAGGGGAGGTCAGAAGGAGCTGCATTGTGTTATTGTAAACTTCGAGAAAGTCAGGAGTGGCAGAGAAGTATGTCAGAGTGGTTACATATGAGAGGCAGCGTGATCGTGGTGAGGCCTGCTGTAGGAGTGATGGATCCATTTAAAGCAGAGGTTGGATAACATCTAGGATCAGTGCTGAGCCCATTCTTGTGTGCAACGGTAATGGACAGATTGACAGAGTTAAGACAGGAGCCCCGTGGACTATGATGTTTTCAAATGACATTCTGTAGTGAGCAGCTTGAGGAGACCGTGGAGAGGTGGAGATATGCTCTATAAAGGAGAGGACTGCAAGTCTCTTGGATAAAGACAGAATGGATGAGTGTAAATTAAATGGAAGAAAGTGGAGTTAGCATGCAGGTAGGTAAAAAAGGTGGAGGAGTTTAAAAACTTGGGATCAACAGTTCAGAGTTGGAGAGAGTCCACACAGGTTGGAATGGGTGGAGAAGAGTGTCAGGAGTGAAACATCAAGAGTGAAAGGTTTTAAAGGATGGCACTGAGGCATCTATGCTATGGGTTGGAGACAGTGGTGCTTGCAAAAAGGCAGGCAGTGGAGCTAAATGTGGCAGAACAGCTGAAAGATGGTAGAGAAAAACAGCCCAACACTCTCCATATCAGTTTCAAATTGCATTCCAAAAAGCAAATATTTGATTGCAGTTGGAATGCAGTTGTAGTTACTAGAATTGGCATAACCATGATCATGTTCTGGGGCATTTATTTTTTCACTTTTTTGGTCTCTAAATCTAATTGGTTAAAGAATTCTTCTGGTTAGGCCTGGGATCGGTTATTTAAGTGTTTAAAGGAGCCTTTTATTTACACTCTCTCTTAAAGGCTGTCACTGTTCTTTAGAATATAAATAACCTTTTTTACTCTGCTCCTGAAGAAGTAAGAAAAAAATAGAGTTAATATGACCAGATGCTTAGAGCCTTAAACCACCATGGCACCTTTACTTTAGGCACTGCCTAAACTAGACAACTAGATGTGATCACAGAAAGAGATGACTTCGGGATATACTATGGTAAGAGAGAAAGCTGACAGAGTTAGCATGATGCTCAGAACAATGTACTGCTGGGAACTCTTAGTCCTGAAATTCATGATGATCAATGCTTTTGGGCACATATTACCTACCTAAATGTTTAACTCTTTCTGCAGGACAATATCACACTGCAAAAATTGTTCATAAATGGTTTGAGGAACATGTTTAAGGGGTTGACTTGATCGAAGTCTGAGATAGCATCTGTGAGATGTGCTGGACAAACTGGTCTGACGCATAAGCCCCACCTCAACTTACAGGACTTCAGCTAATGTATTGGCATTCGATACCACAACACACTTTCAGAGGCCTTGTATCCATGCCTAAATTGTTCAGAGCTGTTCTGACCACACAAGGAGGACCCACACAATATTAGACAGGTTATTTTACCATTAGGGCTGATTAGTGTGTGATTAAGTCTTACAGTATTTTAATCTCATAGATATATTGTGACATCTTTAACTGTGAATGTTAATAATTTTAGTATTTATATCTTTACCTTTAATTGAAGGTTGGCACTGATTTTAGAATAAGAACTGAAAGGTTATATTGATTGACAAAATTTAATGAACAACAACTTATTCCTGACAGAAATAAACTGGATAAGTCCAAGACCACCCAGTGTTATGCAAACAACACAACTCAGATGAAATGAGAACAAGATGAATACGTTGCTCAAATCATTCACTAAAGGGCAATTCCACTGAACTAAAACATTGAGTATGGTCAGTGATTCCCTATTCCAGTTCACATTTTCTTTCTTTACAGATCCACCAAACCACCAACAGTTCATGAATTGCCCTTGTAAAAGGTCTTCTGCAGCCTTTCTCCATGTTCACTAAGACCCAAGCCATGGGTCATGCCTGTTTGCTCGTGATATGAAGGAAATCTTGCGGGCCATATCCATGTGGTAGATTCTCCTGCAGTTTTCATAGTTCTCCCTTTGTCTGCGTCTGCATGGCTTCTCATAATAGCGATTGCGCTTTACAGTCTCAATGATTCCATCTGTCGACAAAACCCTGGAGTATGACAAGACAATAATGATGAACATAAATTACTTCTTAGTTGCATTTTTAAATGTCAAAGCTCAGAAGAAATTGGCCATATCAAAACAACATCACTATTTTTTCACCCCCAGGTAAATCAACAAATCAGCTCAGACTGTTGAGACCATCCCCCTTGTTGTTTTTCCAAGTGAAGTGACTAGATTTTTGCCTGGTTTCCCCATCCATTGTTAAATGCAGCCAACTGTCTGGTTCTCCCAATGTCACACTTAAGCTGCTGGCAAACATTTTAATGCAACATTTCTGTTTAAGCACAGTAGACAAAACACAAATTCAAGCTTTACTGGGGCTTGGTTTCCTCACATAAAAATAAATAAAATAAAATAAAAAGTAACCATTATAGTTTATCCTTGTTATATTACTGCTGTTTTGCAATGATTTTGCAAATAACTACAAAATTAGCTGCATATACTATGTTCGGATTTAAATATCACTTTGCTTTGGAAACACTGTTATTAAAATAGTCAAGATACTTTGAAAAATACGAATGAGTATATTTATTGTGTTAATAACTACATTTATTGTGTTTAGCAGATGATATTCAGAGCAAATTCCATTTCCTAGATATCCTACTACTTGACAGCCCCACTGAATTCATGTATATCTGCATTTTATATAATATTTATACTTTAAATATAATCCATTATTAAGTTATCTAACTTAATTTATCAAATTTTTTTGCAGTTAAGAAGCAGTCTGATGCATACAAGAAATAGCAGTTTAAAGAGAATATAGTAAGTTTTTAATAATGTATGTGGGAGCATTTATATTGTTCTTTGCGACTACTGTGCTTTGGTCTGTCTGTGCAGTTTGCATTTTAAAAGGGGGAATCCCTAGGAAAGTCAAACATTTGGGGGGCAATCATTTTTAATTAATCTTTAACCATTATTTTGATTGCGAACTAAGGTCGATTAATTGTTCAGCAGTAGAGCACAGGCTGCTCTGCAGAGTTTGTCCGCGCTTCTGGCTGGTTAATCCTGGTATAACCTGCGACCCACACATCCGGAAACTACAAAACCCAGGAAACATCTTCCCGCCTCCGACTTCACTGAGTTCATATTTCATGAAAGCTTAGGCACGACGGCGCCACTTGGTGGAGAAAAATTGAGATCACTAAAACTAACCCCGTGACTAATGACCGAAAACAGAGGAAGGTAGGTTTTCCAGGGTGAAAAAATATGTGCCATCACAAATGTTTATTGTCCATGCACTCCATAAACTCCCTTCAAATGTTGGATGGTTTTAGGTTGTGGGGAATATGGTGCTCTCCATATCTACTTCAGTACAAACACAAAAGCTCCTCCAATATTTCTATCACTGCTACATTAAATCCCTGTAAATAGTTTTGCAAGTTACCTGTTGAGGGCTTTATAAGCAGCGTCGATGTTACCGTCCTGGACCATCACTGTCCGAGCAACGAAACGGAGGTGATTCGCCATCTTTCACACCCGCCCGCGATTTGGGACCGGGCGGAAAAGCCGAGCCTCGCACATGCGTTCCGTTTTCCAAACAAACCGAAAGCAACTGCTAAATTGCGTACTGTTCACATGAAAATTCGTAGAAAAAAAAAAGATACACACCTTCAAATGATGTTTCAAGGTCCGGACAACATCTAGGCCTGCATCAAAGTTGATTTTTAAAAATCTTTTTTCTACTTACCCGGTTTTATCTGGTTTCGCCATGGTTGACACCAGGCCTGCAGCACCGGTTGATAGTTTTCTTATTAAATATCCCTGCTTCACTTCAGGAGCTCAAAGCCAGTTTGTGTTAAAAGTTGGATAAATAAACTATTTGTCCTTAAAGACACCAGTTGCAGATCCAGTCAAAAGCTAATTATTTCCACTATCACTCCTGCCGACCCCATGGGTGTGTAGAGTAGGATACAGAAACTCCTGCTTTAAGCATTAATATTCTTCTTTAAAGAGCAGAGTTGATTTAAAAAATATCCAGTTTACACCATTCTCCTCTTAGCAGTCAGATGCAATCAATCAGCAAAGACATATATGGAATTTAAATTTAGCTTTTTTTTTTTTTTTTAAGGTCAGCCATGGGCTGCAAGGTTAACAAGCACTAGAAGTCAACAGTCACCCCAATCTTTTCTGTAAATACATTCCCAACCAGCTCTAACTGCTTTCAGATCTTCAATAAGGAGCCCCTGACTTTTGGATGTGGTTGAATAATATAATGATGCCTGTAAAAATAAACAAAACCATTAAGAGAGCCTGAGAATACACTAGGGCTGATGTTGGATCAGATTCTATAGTATTTATCTTGTTAATTCTCACAAACACTGATCTTAAATCAGCACTCCAACATCTGGTGTGTTTTGTGAAATCAGATCTTGTGATCTAAATCAGCTGCCTGAAACAGCTCAATAAAATCTTTTTTATTTGTAACTCAGTCATAGGGAGTCCTAAACCACAGCTTAATAAACAGCTGAAAGGGTGGAGAGAAGTTCTGAGATTGTACAGAAAAGATCTGAGTAGGCTGTTAACTTCAAGCACAGGTTTGCTACATTTGTGATCTAGTTCCAGCACTTAACTGAAACGATATATAAATAGTCTCTATTTCTATTATATATACCTTTACAAATACATTCTCTCTCTCTCTCTCTCTCTCTCTCTCTCTCTTTCTCTCTCTCTCTCTCTCTCTCTCTCTATATATATAATATATATATATATATATATATATATATATTATAAAATAATCTGAAATGGTAAGGTCAGTGCTGAGTAAATTGGGAACAGGACTTGGCTGTTTGAAACAAAGGCATGCTGATGTTCCTTTAGAACTTGTTCAAGGAGAGTTTAAGAAAACACTGAACTTCTGCCACAGACTCCTTTTTGCCTGAAAACACAGAGCTTTCCTTTCTTCCCCATTTCTCCCTCCCTCTTTTGCTCTGCTCTCTCCAGTCCTCTTTTCTTCTCAGTTCATTTTCCAGGAGTATCATGTCAGCCAGACCTGCTGAAATGTGCTGGGGGGGGGGGTGAGAGGGGACATAGTGGATGGGGAAAAAAGAGAAATTGGTAATTATGTCTGAGGTTTATGAGCCATGTGGGGGGGGGGGGGGGGGGTTTGGTGCGCTCAGTTTACACCCTGTCCACACACCATTCTTTGTAAAACACACACCTCCATTTTAAGCTTATCACACTTAACTATTTCCTTTCATTTACTCCACCTCTGTTCTCCCTCGTTTCCTCTCTCTCTGACTCACACTTACCCCCCCTTCATAGACGCACATTCTCTCTCTCTCTCTCTCTCTCTCTCTCTCTCTCTCTCGCTCTCTCTCTTTTTTTTTTTTCACAGAAACACTGTCTACTCCCTCCCTTGCTTGTTTGGTTAAACAGTGACAAAACCTATGCATTTTCTTGGAAAATCCATCCCCAAATGTCCGGTATCTGAAGTTATGGTTGCATCAGCACTGTAAAAGTAGCCATGTACATCACTCAAGTGATCTTCTGAAAATTGGTAGTTGCCTAGTTAAACATGCCCAGTGCTAAATAACTGAGAGCTGCACTGGTGTCTCCATTTTTCCCCTTCAGTTCGCAGTGGAGTGCTGGGTCGTCTTTAGCTCAGACAATTAGCACACTTTCTATTGTGCGTCAGTGCAAGGATGTTGTCATGTGACTGCGTTGAGCAGTGCCCACAGTATTCACTGGCTGGGAGCATGCTGTGATTTCCCTTGGCTGAAGTGACAGGTCAACCCGTACACTAAAGTTTATTCGGGGCCCATGACAGATCATTAAATCAAGTAGCACTGGCAATGTGTTGTTTCCATTGCACACAATATGAAGCTCTTCTTTCAGCCCTCAGCCAGACTCCACTGCTGAGGACACATTCAGTGTCAAATCCCTTTCTTTAAAGGGGTCCTAAACCAAAAAAAAACCAAACAAACAGCAGGGATTTTCAGTCCATCAATGTTTCAACATTTTTGCATAATTGAGTTGTTGAGATGTAAACGAAGTCATTCAGTGTGGTCTGATGTTAGAGTGGCACTAGGGAAACGTACCTACTTTACCGTGATGTTCGATAGGGGACTGGAGTCACAAAGTCTACAGCTATCCAGAACAACCTACAGGCATCATCATTGTATGTAATCATTATGGCATAAAAGGTGGTGTAAACTTAAATCTAACTTTTTTGGGATGTTTCATTTATCTATTTAAAGTATGTTTTATGCCAAAGGTTTTGAAGCAATGTTACAATAATGATTCAGACACTCGTAAATAGAATTTCTCTAGAATGGTCCATTCCAAAACACTCTGAATGAATTTTTCTATGTATGAACATAGTGGATTTTTTTAGAAAATGTGGTGGAAATTTGAAGAAAAAAAAATTTAAACATTTAATTAAAAAATTAAAAAATGTAATCAGAACTACTATCCCTGCTATGTGCTTCTCTGATGCAAGACTACATTTATAATTACTGTATTTTTCAGGTGCTCCTGTCCAGAGTGACATACATTGCCTAATGACAGAGAAAGTTTCCCTGGAGCTACATGTTCAGGGACTTGAATGGTGCAGGAGACAGGAGCCACACTCAATCCATAACCTTTTGGTCCATTGCTGAGTATCCTACCTCTAGGGTACCACCATCCCTAGTGTTTCAGTTCTCTGAAGGCTATGATGTATTTTCTTTGCTGGTAGATACAGAAGACCCTAGATATGTTTTCTTCCAATGGTGTCGTGAGACAGTGAGAGCAGATCTGAACAGACAGCAGACATTAAAAACACTGATGAGAGATCAGCACTGTGCAGTTAAAAGATATTTGAGAGGAAACGGGAGTGATTTAACCACTGTTGAAGAATTTGTTCTAATAGGTGTTCTTTGTTCAACATGGGGTCAGTCGTTTACTCGAGAGTGAATGCAGAAACACATGGTGTGGAATATAATCCCCACCCACCGAACACTGAAGCAGAGAGAGGGAGGGAGAGAGAGAGAGGAACCAATGTATGAAGATTCCTGAAAGAAAGGGGGAACAACAGATCAAATAGGATCAGCCAGAAGCATGGAAGGAAAGATAGCAGACTTCTCTGGAAGATGGAAAATGAAAAGTTCTGAAAATTTTGAGGAGCTGCTGAAAGTGCTTGGTGAGTTTTCATCATGTTTTTCTGTTTTAAGAAGTGACTGGTATTTTTTAAGTAAGAAATTTATGAAAATGATGCTGTGGTTGCTTTGAAGTGTGCAATGATATGTAGCTGCTGGAGAACTGTTGCCTTTTTTCTGCATTTTAATTCATTTGCTTTCAAGAAGAGAATCTTTTGCTATTTCCTTTCTAACTATCTAGCCTAAAACACTAGGAAATCTTAACCAGGGCAGTTTATCAGAGGTCGGCTACTTTCAAAGGCTTTAAGGGCAGTTGTCTGAGGAGGAATTAATGCCTATGAAGCTCCATTTTCATTTACATCACAGATCAATAAGCATGGGGGGCATTGGGGGATAAACCATATAAAGAGCATGCAGAGGTTGATGAACACCAGGTACATTTCCTGAATAGAACCTACTGTACTGAGGAATTCAGGGCCAGTTTGTCTAAGTGCTTACAGGTCAAGCCTTGGCACCACAGGACAAATGGCTGCTTGATGGTGAAAAGTGGAATGTAGTGGTTTTCTGGAATAATGTTCTCTGAAGACACTACCACTCACTTGCTTTGGGGTCCCTGTTCAGCTTTGCTGTGGCCTCAAGTGAAATAAACTCTGAAACAGGACCGCAGGCATGACTAAATGTTTGAATGATTAAAAATTTCCTTGACCTGGCTGGGGCAACGCTTTGTGGTATGAGATTTTGATTACCACCAGGAATATTCACTGAGAATGCTTTCAATCTCAATTCGCATAGGTACAGGAAAATTACTACAGGTTGGAGGGTTTTGATTAATTTGTGTGTGAACAATCCCTCATTCCTTGTTCTGTGGATGTGTGATCTATAGGTGTCAATGTCTTCTTGAGGAAAATTGCAGTGGCGGCTGCATCCAAACCCTCAGTGGAGATCACGCAGCAGGGAGAGACTCTTTCTATTCAAACCTCCACAAGCGTACGCACTACCCACGTATCCTTCACCGTGGGTCAGTCCTTCAACGAGAACACAGTGGACGGACAACCATGCACAGTAACATCAGCCTCCTGCATATTTAACCTAGTCAAAAAGCTTGAATACTTATGTCACAACTTCTAACAATTTATTAATTACATCAGATTTTTTTTTTACTGAGATTAGTAAACTGAATTGTATTGGATGGTGTAAATGCTTTTTGTGTTGTGGAGATGGTAACTCTTAAATCTTATCAAAGTAATCATTTACCAAAGGAATATTGAATGTTATTTTATATCTGATAATAATTTAGGATGAAGCTGTTAAATATCACAAACTTGGAAAATAGATGAAATCATAAAATGCTAAACATTATACTTTAAGGAATCATTTGCAGTTTTTGCCTAAATGGCCCATAAGATTTTGAGACGCAATGCATCCTAAGGCTTGAGGGCCCTTGAAGGGACATTAAATTTAATACATTGTTTAAGTTTCAAAAAGTACCATTCACTCCCCAGTCCTTTCCATTTCCTAAAATTATTATGTTATGAATGAATTATTTTTGTGGCACCAAAACTGCTGCATTTCTATATTTCCTCCTATTCAGCCTAAAGCAATTTAGTCCTGACTATTTATAATATAGTTGCAAACCCAGTTTATTAATCAAAACAAAGCTCATTTAAATTCACCACTCTTAAAGACAATAGGAACAGCCAGATTTACTCTGAAATGTTCACATAAATAAACTCTATGACTGGCCATATGTTTATTTAAACTCCTTTCCGGTCAATTTTGAACCATCTAGAGCTCTCCTCATTAATCGGCGCTGGTCTAGTGGTAGGATACTTGCCTATGGACCTATGGTTCAAGAAGTCCCAGGTTTGAATCCCACCTCTAGCACTCCCACCACTGGGTCCCTGAGCAAGACCCTTAACCCTGAATTGCTCCAGGGGGACTGTCCCTGTAATTAGGACATGTAAGTCGCTCTGGATAAGAGCGTCTGCTAAATGCTGTAAATGTAAATGTAAATGTAATCAAATTTCCAAAGATAATAAATCAGCTAAGCTGCTCATGAATAAAAATTTGAAAAAGTGGTTAAAAGTGGATGAAACCATAGAGCCTGGACAATATTATTTATTTAAATGTATGCAAACAACTATTCATTTATTAAAATAATCATGAGCATTTTGAAAGGAATAATAGGGGGAATACTGTGCAGATTTTTATTAACATGAAAAAAGTTTCAACTGATTCTGAAGCCATTACCATTTTCTTTCTATACTGTGATCTATGAATGCAGTAATGTATCAATGAGGGTCCTTAACTTTTCATTTGCATTCTTCTTTTTCCACAGAGTTTTCCTAAATGGGAGACAGACAGAAAAATCACATGCGAGCAAACATTGCAGAAGGGGGAGGGGCCTAAGACATCCTGGACACGTGAGCTGACAAGTGATGGCGAGCTCATTCTGGTAATGTCCTTCAATTGCCTATGTGTGAAAGTTCTTAATAAACGGACTTTCAGTGTCATGTCAGAAGCAAAGTAAGACACCAGCAGCATGACTAGGATCTTATGGGCAAAAAATAAATAATAAGTTGGTTCTGCATGGGCCAGTTTTAGCTGGTCATTGTGATTTAACATATATTTACCCTTGCACTTAACCATTTACAGCAGTCCCTCCTCAAATGTTATTACAATGGCTTGCTGATGGTAGAGGAGTAAAAACCTTATGTGGTAATGTGAATGTGGAGACATAGCAGGCAGTGTTTCACAGAGCACAGCTTTTTGCATTGAATGCCAATGGAGCAATTTTACCTAAGTCAAAGACTAAAGTGGGCAGAAGGCAAAAGGAGGGAAAAAAATTGAATTTTTTATGCTGTGGAATGCTCCAAAATATTGAATATATCTGGGGGAAGAAATGCTGGCAGGATCTTGTCAGGACTTGTCCAATCCTTACTGGTTATCTCATTAAAATAAAGGCTTTAAATTCCATCTATCCACAAGAAAATATAGAAATGAAAGTGACAACTTGTCATTATGAAACACAGCACAGCACACAGTGAACCACAACGAAATGCATTCTCTGCATTTAACCCATACACACATATGCAGCAGGTGGCAGCTATATCCAGTGCCCAGGGAGCAGTGATGGGGATGGTACCTTGCTCAAGGGTACCTTGGACAGCTTGGACAGCTCCAAGATGGCGCCACGTGAGAGGCAGCCAGTTACAGGAGCTCTGACCACTTTCTGTTCTTTTACTTATTTAATCTATTTTCTTTACTTTACTTATTACTTCTTTCACTTCCTCTTCTAATCTGTCACAAGTACAGTAGTCTGAGGAGACTTGTTAACTTTTTTTTCTGTTTTTTAATCGTATTTGGACTGTTTTACCCTGCACCGGGTTAATTGTTTACACCCGGGACCAGCTGCTAGCGCTTAGCAACCAGCCGATACAGCCCAGCGAAAGAGCAGAGACCCCCAGTGATCTACAGCTGAGGAGACGGGGCTGCAGAGCTGGAGTGAAACACTGGGAGAGGAAGAGACGGTACAAACCATCGGTACCCTCGGTCATTATGGGGAATGTCAGATCTCTCCATAATAAGATCGATGAGCTAACGGCGCTCACCAGGCTTCAGAGAGAGTACAGGGAAGGTAGCATGATGTGCTTCACGGGGTCCTGGCTGACACACCTCACTCCAGACTCTCTCGTTGCTGTACCGGGATTCCGCCTGGTGAGAGCGGACCGGAGCACGAAGGAGACCGGTAAGAGGAAAGGCGGGGGGATTGTGATGTATGTGAACGAGAGATGGTGTAACCAAGGGCACATTTCCGTTAAAGAGCAGTGCTGCAAACGGGACGTGGAGCTATTAGCGGTTAGCACCCAACCGTACTATCTGCCGCGCGAGTTCTCACAAGTCATCGCGATAACTGTTTACATCCCGCCGGCAGCAGACGCAACAGCAGCCTGCGAAACCATACACACAGTTGTGTCTCAATTGCAGAAAGCACATCCCCAAGCCTTCCTCCTGATTTCTGGTGATTTTAATCATGTCTCCTTGTCCTCCACTCTGCCTACTTTCACCCAGTATGTGGACTGCTGCACCCGGGAAAACAGGACATTGGACTTACTGTATGCAAACGCTAAGGATGCATACAGAGTATCACCCCTCCCTCCACTGGGACACTCAGACCATAACTTAGTCCATCTGGTTCCCTCATACATACCTCTAGTATGCAATCAACCCCCTACTACAACGTATGTGAGAGGATGGTCTGATGAGTCAAGCATGGCACTTAGGGACTGTTTCGAAACCACAGACTGGGAGGCACTCTGCAGCCCACATGGAGAGGACATCGACAGTTTAACAGTCTGCATAACCGACTACATCACCTTCTGTGTGGATAAAACTGTACCGACCTGGAGAGTACGATGTTACTCCAATAATAAACCATGGCTGACCCTTGATCTGTAATAATAAACCATGGCTGACCCCTGACTGTGCAGATCAACTCTGTGAGGTTATCACCTACATCTTTAACCTCAGCCTCAGCCTGGAGCGCGTCCCCATTCTGTGGAAGACCTCATGCCTCGTTCCAGTCCCCAAGATGTCGCACCCCAAGGAGCCAAACCATTTCAGACCTGTTGCCCTCACCTCTAACCTGATGAAGGCTATGGAGAGGATCATCCTCCATCACCTTCACCCACTGGTCAGGAGGGACCTGGACCTGCTGCAGTTTGCTTCCCGGCCGCACATTGGGGTGGATGTGCTGTTCCACAACACTGCAGCCCTCTACGGATGAATGTACTGTCTGTCGTGCCGTCTGTTGTTGTCTGTCTTGTCTGCACTTGTTGCCCCGTGTTGTGTCTTATGTTGTCTTGTGTCTTGTCTTGTGTGTAGCACCAGGGTCCTGGAGGAACGTTATTTCGTTTCACTGTGTACTGTGTATATGGCTGAAATGACAATAAAATCCTACTTGACTTGACTTGAGAGCTCTGCTGAAGCAGAAGTCAAGAGCCTTCAGATCAGGAGATAAAGAAGCAATGAGGACAGCTCAGAAGGAGCTGAAAAGAGAGATAAGGAGGGGGAAGGACAGATACAGAGAGAGGCTGGAGGAGCAGCTCAAACAAAACAACGTCAGAGGTGTGTGGAGAGGATTGAACACCATTACTGGAAGGAGCACAGTGAATAGGGGAGGCCCAGAGTCTGGAGATCGGGACTGGGTTAATAGTTTAAATCTGTTCTTTAACAGGTTTGACTCAGGAATCTGCCCCTCACCCAACCACATGCCTGTGCCCCCCTTCACACCTCCTTGCAAACCCCAACAGCACCTCCCCTTCACACCTCTCTGCAACCCCCACCAGGGATATCAGCTGCGTATCCCCTTTTATCTTCTACTCCCCCCCCCCCCCCTTTCCCCTGAGGACTCTACTGCCCCCTCCTGCTATCCCACTCATCAGGAGGCTCCCACTCTCACACCACACAATAGCCTCTCCATCACAGCTGACCAGGTGCGGAGTCAGTTGAGGAAGATGAAGCACAGGAAAGCCACAGGTCCGGATGGCATCAGCTCCAGCCTGTTGAGGGACTGTGCAGATCAACTCTGTGAGGTTATCACCTACATCTTTAACCTCAGCCTGGAGCGCGTCCCCATTCTGTGGAAGACCTCATGCCTCGTTCCAGTCCCCAAGATGTCGCACCCCAAGGAGCCAAACCATTTCAGACCTGTTGCCCTCACCTCTAACCTGATGAAGGCTATGGACAGGATCATCCTCCATCACCTTCGCCCACTGGTCAGGAGGGACCTGGACCCGATGCAGTTTGCTTACCGGCTGCACATTGGGGTGGATGACGCTGTCATCTACCCTGCTGCATCGGGCCCTTACTCACCTGGAGAGTGCCAAGAGCACTGTGAGAGTCATGTTCTTTGACTTTTTTAGTGCTTTCAACACAATCTGGCCTTCAGTTCTGAGGGGGAAGCTGGAGGCAGTGGGTGTGGACCATCACATGACTGAGTGGATTATTGACTACCTCACCAATAGGCCCCAGTATGTGAGACTCCAGGACTGTGTGTCTGAGGTGGTGGTCTGCAGCACTGGAGCCCCACAAGGAACAGTCCTCGCCCCCTTCCTCTTCACATTGTACACAGCGGACTTTAAATACAACACGGACACCTGTCACCTGCAGACTGTTACACCCGCAGTGTAAGAAAGAACGCTACCGCAGGTCATTCCTACCTGCAGCAATAAGACTCCACAACTCCTCATCATAACATTACATTGCTTGTTTATTATTATATATTATGTTATATATTATAATTAATTTATATTAATGTAATATTATTATTGTATTATATATAATTATTATTACTTTTTTACATTTTTTATTATTATTACATTTATATTTTGCTACTTGTTTGTTTATATTTATAATTTATTTAAAACTTATTTATTACCGTGTATTATTACTGTGTACTGTATATATGGTCACCTAATTCTCCCTGTAGATATGTGTGTGTGTATATATATATATATATATATATATATAATTTATTATTTATAGCTCCTGTACTTGTTCCTCTTTCTTTACATCTCTATATTTTAATATATTTTTTCTATTCTTTTCTGTACATCTGTCACTTTTATAAGAGCCCTGTAACGCCCAAATTTCCCATTCGTGGGATAATGAAAGATTAATCTACTCTACTCTGCTCTACTCAGGGCAACCTACTGGTCTGGAATTCAAACCCATGACTTTCAGATCCTGGGATCCTAGTCCCTAACCACTAGGCAACCACTGCTCCTTTAAATTCACCTTTAAGCCTGGTTTATCCTGGTCCATGGAAAAATGTTGTGTTGAGTTGGAATATTTTTTTTTCCTAACCATATGCATGAATTATGTTAAATGAACAAGTTAAAGTAAAAGAATTCCAAATACATGAAAGTTATGAAACTAGAACATCAAAAAAGACACAAATGGGGTTTAATGCACTACTGTATTTAGAGTCTCAGCTCCTCAGTTAAATACCAAATACATTATTGCTAATCTCAGAGCTTTCACAAACTTAACTTGGAAAATCTTAAAAATTGAGGACTGTTTTGCAGTCTTTTTTTTACTTGAGTTAGTTATGTAACACGTGGATACTGGTTGACAGATCCATCTATCAATCCATAATTTGATCTGCTTGTCCCAGGCTTTGTCACAGCACTGACAAATCAGAGATAGTTATATTTTACTATTATATGTAAGAGAAAACTAAGTGTTTTTGTTATGTAAACATTTTTTTAAAAACTGGTTTTGTGATGTTTTGTGTCAGAAATATGGCACAACTTTACTTACTATATGCTTTGAGTGTTTCTGTCTGAACTGCTTTTTGAACAAAAGACAATAAGACATTAATAAAAACAGTTTCACTCTAAGTGAAAAGTCCCTGGCAAGACTCTGAATACTGCATTCAGCCGGTAATGTGATTGTAAGTTGTTCTTGCCCATTATATAAATGTTAAAATGTGTCCAGTAGGCTGATTTTCTTAAGAGAACAATTAAAGGTGGTATTTTAGTGGCATCAAAGCTTCAAGGGGCTGAATTATTTCTTATGTCTTATAGCAGTCTCTTTCTTTTTTTTCCCGTCTTCTTCCAGACCATGAATGCCGGAGATGTTGTCTGCACCCGTGTTTATGAGCGAGAGTGAGAGGCACTTATGCCTCTGATTGCCCTTCTGCTTATCCGTCAGCCTCATTTCAGTTTTGTCTTCATATATGTGATTGTCCTGAGTCACTGACAGTGTAATTCTTTCAGCATGATAGTGCATATCTAACTTTACGTGTTTCATTTTCACCTTTTGTCTTTGTAATGTTTGTGATAAAATTGTGTGTGTGTGTGTGTGTGCGCTACAGGCTTGGGTTTCAGACCACCGAAAGCCTGTATTTATTGTGAAGCATCAACACTTTCAACCAACTTGCAACATTAAAAATCTGTGGATACAAATCAATGTCTTCTGATCAATAAAACATGGTACAATTTATACACACATGCAAAGTGACTGAGGATTTTGTCTAATTGTCTAATCATGATGTGTGGGTAAGTCTCAAAATAGTCTCAGATTTTTTTTCACAATTTTGGCACTATTTTACTATTATTATTACATATACACTCAGAAGGTGTACTGTTATACTGTTTTTAAGTAAATAGTGAACAGTATTAAACATTTAAACAGTAAATAAAATGGCCATCTTTATGTTGGAGACATTGTGATCCAATCACCAAATCGGAGATGGTACATTCTCAACAGTGGACTGTTCTATACCCAACCATTCCTAATGACTTTGTTACACACTTAAAAAATAAAATTAAACAATAGCAGAATTATATGACCCAATCCCATTATTCGTTCATACAGAATTAGCTTTTACAGCTTTTTTATATTAAGTAAATAATTTACCTTTTTTAATTTTTTTTGCTCTTTGATGCACTTCATATCAGCAATTGTTATAATAGTGGCTTTTGCTTTGCTTGCAAGGCTGGTACGTTGTCTTGGTCTTTTTTTTTTTTTGCACAATAATTTTTTCATTTCATTTTTCTCTGAAGTAATAGTCATACACTTTCTTGCTTTCTTCAATTATCAGACTGTACATAATAAACCTATATTTCTTGAACACACCCCACTCTTTCCTAAAGAGCCTTGGCAGCAATGTCCGGGGAACATGGGACTGGTCTGTAGGAAAGAGTGAGCATGAAAGAAAAAGAATTTAATCGTCTTGAGCATTTTAATTCCCTTTGCTCATCAGCCCATCTGTACTTAGTTACTGTGCTGTGAGGTCAGAGAAAGTCCTTATTACTCTCTCTTTCTCTCCAGTGCTTCTATTTGCAAGCAGTGTCTGAGGTTTGTGGGTGGAGCCCTCCCTCTCTGGACTGCTTCGTTATCTGTAACATTGCTTTACCTAATTTTGACATATGAAATGAATCATGATTGTACACAATGAAGTTTTAATGGGTTCACCACTTTTTCCCCATTCTCATCTCATCTCTCTCTTTCCTTCACAGACACACATTTGTTTTTATACAATCCTATTATATGAGATCATACATATGTCCACTGCGATGGGCTGGCGACCTGTCCAGGGTGTGTCCCCCGTCCTCGCCCTGTGTGCGCTGGGTTGGACACCAGCACTCCCCCGCGACCCCGTTTGGGACAAGCGTTATTAAGCGTTATTAATGTTATTTTTCTCATCCAAGCTTGTTGAGCTGTTGAGATGATGTTGTGTTAGAGGCAGTTCAAGAAGATGTAGGAATACTTAATGTGACTTGGTAGAGGCATGTAGGAACCCCCACCATTATACAGTTGGTGGTATTGTGTGACTGTAGGGAGTTCCATGGTAAAACTTGGCATGACGAGGTGGGGAGAGTTGGATAAAGTTCCCAAAAAAGCAGTAATTAAAAAATATTCAGATACATTAGGGTGTTGTTCCAGTAGTGATGCTCCATTTTTGACAAGATTTTTTACAAGACTTTTTACCTCTGCTGTCACTTGCATTGTGTGTGACCTTTACAATTTTATTATATTGGAACAATAAAACTTTTTTCAAAGTCTTTTCACATTTATTTCCATTATAAGTTAAAAAGGCTCCTCCTGGAAAGTGACCATTGCAGAGTTACAACGTTTTGTTAGACAAGGAGGAAGCATTTGCTCTGCTCAAAATTTTATTTTATTTCATGCATCTTTATATATGTTTGGTTTGTTCATTTCACCATGACCTAAACATAACATTAACTTCAATTAAAAGTTTCAAGCTGTAAAAATTAGGTTTTTGTTCAGAAGTCCTGTTGTTGGACCCCAGAGTGAAGGCTAACCCTTTTTTTCTGGTTTTGTCTGGAGTGTGAGAAACACACACAGTCCATTTTCTGAGTTCATAAGCCCTCTGTATTTTCTCAGCCTGCAGCTGTGATCGTTTTTGCAGGTTGCAAAAAAGCAAAGCACACAGTGAAGCCCACTGAGGTTTGATTCAAGGGTAAGGTTCCAGTCTAGTGCTTGTGTGTGTGTGTGTGTGTGTGTGTGTGTGTGTGTGTGTGTGAGAGAGAGAGAGAGAGAGAGAGAGAGAGAGAGAGAGAGAGAGAGAGAGAGTGTATGTAAGTACAGAAAAAACTCTCTGGGGTCCTCTTCCAATTTTTACATTCTTGAATTCCAACAAACCCTGAGTGTGTGTGTGTGTGTGTGTGTGTGTATGTACATGTTTTGCCCCTCATCAAGTTAACCCACTCTTTTAAACACTCTTGTAGAAAAAGACAATAATACCTGTTTCAACATCTTGCGGTTAGTTATAATACATAGGTTATTTTATATTATAATATTACATGATCAAAAAAGGCATAATATACATTAAATCATTTGCCATTTAAAACAAAATATAAAACCAAAGTTCAAAAATAACTAGGTAAAACTTTTCCTGCACCCTCAAGAGTGTAAGTTATATCCTCTATTGTGTCAGTGTGGTTATGTGTAATTGCTATTCAGATTTGCTACAAAGTATTGAGTCTCTATTACCTTATAAGCTGCAGTGACCCTTCACAAACATCCAGAATAAAGAGGATTTATTATAATCTTTAAATGGAGGTATGTAAATGATCAACATGCATACCTTCTTTTCAGCATTCTCTAAAGCTTGTCCAAACTAGAAACAATAATTTGAAAAGAGCATAGACAGATCAGTTGTTATCTCTACATGTAGAGATTCTTTAAACTTTAAAGGCTCGTCACACACGAAACACTTCACGCATTGAAAGGTTCTTCTGGGTTGTTCTATGTTATGGCTCCATTAAATCTTAAAGAGCTTATCCATTTGTCTCCTTTCTACTTTTTGATTGTTTGCCCTAAAAAAGGTTCCTGAGTCTGGAGGAAGACTGATCATAGCTTAGGGAGCATTCAGCAGTCGCCTGGTTAACACGGGTCATGTTACAACCACCAGTTTTGAAGAGTCACTGCCTTTTTGTTATGAATTACGTTTTTCACTGAACTGTGGCGGTTCATTTGAAATGGGGCCCAGTTCTCCTCCCTAATCCAAACCATACTGACTGGAAATGGGAGGGGGGTAAATCCAGAAACCCACAAAGACAACTGAAGCTTCTTCCATCCCAGCCTGTTGCTGTGGCAACTGATGTCAGGCTTGATGTCAGCTCATTCCTGAGGTGGTGATATCATGGGGCCATGCTCTGCCTTATTGGCTGCAGAATACTGTGGTTTTTCAAAGTTGAGGGTGAAGGTGCAGTGGTGGGTGGAGGCTGCACCTCGGGTTGGCATGAAATGAAAACATTACTGAATGGCTGAATGGCAAACATTTAAGTTAACTAACAGGAAAACATAAGGTTGATGATGTTTTTTAAAACCAGAAATTATGTGCTGAAAGTCAAAAGCAGTGTTTGCAGGGTGTGTGTGTGTGTGTGTGGAAACCATATGACTGCACCTTATTCGGCCATGTGACCCCACATGACTGCAGGGTTGCACTGCATCAGTAATGAGAGAAAACAGTTAATGTAAAAAAGTAAATGTGGGAGAGAGAGAGAGAGAGAGAGAGAGAGAGAGAGAAGGAGATTATAGCAATACAGCTGTAATATAACATAAAAACTGCAGAATTTTTGTGAGTGAATCTTTAAACCAACTGAAAATAATCTACCGTTTACAGCAGTAGCCTAGTGGTTAGGGACTAGGCCCTAGGATCTGAAGGTCATGGGTTTGAAACCTGGACCTGCAGGTTGCCCTCAGATACTCCCATCACTGCTCCCCAGGTGCTGGATATTGCTGTCCCTTGCTACATGTACAGGTGAAAATCAGAGGTTGCATTTTTTGTGTTTCACTGTGCGCTGTGCCAGCCATCAGAAGAAAGTTAGGGCAGCGGTGGCCTAGTGGTTAGGGATGAGGCCCCAGGATCGGACGTTTGTGAGTTTTAATTCCAGACTAGTAGGTTGCCCTGAGGTTCCCTTGAGCAAGGTACCATCTCCATCACTGCTCCCCAGGTGTTTTAAACAGCTGCCCCCTGCTGCACCATGTGTGTGGGTGAACAGCAGTGGTTGAATTTCGTTGCAGCGCATCATGTGCTGTGCTGTGTTTCACAATGATGAGAGTAGTCACTTTCTCTTTAAAACATGGCATGGAATAAAAAGTCAGTTTGCAAAAACATCATCAGTTTTATGAATTTTAAGCAGTAGAGTTGCTTAGATAGATCACAATCCACAGATGAAGCAGCTTTAAATTCAGTGTCCTATGCTGTAATGTATTTACAAGTGAAACGCACATGAGGGGGGTTCAATGAGTGGAAGTTTACTCAGTAAACAGTGGGGCAGTAGGGAGGTGATACTACTGATTTTTTGGAAAAACAAAACTCAGAAGACATTTCAGACACTGACATAAAACAATACTAGACATAAGAGTATAACAGGAAAACAAATATCTTATCTAACAAATATAAATGATATAATCATGATTAGGAACATGACCTAATCAGGTTTAAAAGATGGTATTCTTCAATACACCTCTGTTCAGACTGTGGTCTGTAGCTCTAAAAAACACTCTGATTAAATGCTACTATTTATTCAATACTTTTACAAGACTAGTTCCTTTACTGAAAAATTTAAAAGTTGATCTAAATAAGACATTTTAAAAATCAGACATTCAAGGCACAGGTGATTACCTCCAGACAATTCAGTTCAGTAAAAGTAATGGAACAATGGAACAATGGGTGTAGAATTGCAACTTCATTGGTTATTTGAATTTATAAACGTTGCCTTGTACTCTTTCGTCATATTTCGCGTTTAATTATCTGAAATAAAAAAGCTATTTTCCTGGAGCAAGGTGGAGCAGCGCCGCCTGATGGCCGCAGTAGATAAAAGCGGTGGCACGATCATCTGCTGAGACTCGTTTTTTTCAAAAGAAGGTTACACCTTAAAAAAACACACGCAAAGAAGTTTCTTTTCTCACTGTATTGTGTTAGAAATTGACTTCCACATCTGGTCGGACTTTGCCGGTTTCAGTGAAATGTGTTTTTTTATTTCAGATAATTAACAAACGCGAAATATGATGAAAAATTACAAGTCAACGCTTATAAATTCAAATGACCAATTAAGTGTGTGTACGAATTAAACTTTTCTCATAAAATAAGGATTTTATTACCCGTCCCAAATGGAAATATAGCACACTACTTTAGGACGCAGATGGCGGTAGTCGTCATGGCCTTCTTAGGGCACTACGTAGGGAGCAAGGGTTTGGGACTTTCTCCGGTGACGTAATCGGGGCACGTGGCCGTGGACCTGCAGTCACATGACTGCTGTTTCCTAGACTCTACGTTGTAACGAAATGATGAAAAAGGCAGGGATTTTCTGAGCCTAAATAGGATAAACAGGCCGCCAGGACAACAGGAGAAGGGTCATCAGCCAGAGACAGGACAGGAGTGTTAGAAAGCGTGTAAAGGAGCCTCTGGGCCGCTGGTGTTTGGGAAACAAACCGCTGAAGGAAGAGCCGCTACTCTCTTCAGGATGAAGCGACCACAGGCGGCCTGAACACTCCCGTAGCTTCATCTTTGGGTTCCCTCTCCACAGCCCAGCCCGCCGCGAGGAAGGAAGCTGTAGTTTATTAGTTGTGACTTTGTTCTTCCTTCACCATGTCCAAATACACCGCCTTCCCGGAGCCCAGCGACGACCACAACCCCTTTCAGGTGCTTTTTTACCTCACCTTCAAATGTCACTAGTATCCCATATATGCTTGATTGGTTATTTATGTGCTGTTGTCATGCCAACAGGACCCTTCAGTGACCCAACACAGCAGCAACACAGACTATCCCACCCTGGACCTGTACAATCCTTTTGACACTAGGACTGCGGGGGTGAGAGAATTTGCATTTGTAAGGAGCGCTTTCTAACTCTCCTACCTCTCGGGGAGGAATAAAGTTTCACAGATGTCATGCCACAGATGCCACTTTCCATCCATTGGGCCAAACAGTCTTCTCTTCTTTGTCCCAGTGCACCAAGGTTTAACTTAAAATGACATTTTATTTAAAGTGAAAGTGACAACCCTTGTCATTGCGAGGTCACAGCACAGCAGACAGTGAACCACAACGAAATTGGACCTCTGCATTTAACCCATGCACACTCAAACCTGTGCAGCAGTGGGCAGCTATTGAAAGCGCCCAGGGAGCAGTGACGGGGACGGTACCTTGCTCAAGGGTAGCTCAGGGCAACCTATTGGGAAGGGGTTTGAAGCCCCGATCCTCAGATGATGCTGCTAATGCCCTAACCACTAGGCCACTGCTGCCTATTTGGGGATAATTCAGCTTTTACTCTGATACTGTTCCTTCCAGTAAATTATGCCCTGTTATTCAAAATCTAACAGTAGTAATTACAAAGTTGGTGCAGTGGCATGGGATACTTGAATAATGCTCTGTTATTTTGTGTAATATACCTGTAGTGTTTAATAATCTACAGTTACTGTATCATACCCTGCAGTAAACTACACACAAACAAAAAGGGTGATTTTTCTTTTTTTTTTTTTTTGATGATTAATAAATGTTAGTGTTGATGTAAGGGTTTTCTTTACTACGTCCTTTATAAGAGACTGTATGTATATACAAATATTTTTCACTAATAGTTCCCATAATCGTGTCTCTCCAAACATAACATTGATGAAAACTTTAGTGGTTATTAAATCTATAAACATGTATTGATTTGAAGGTAATATAAATTCTTCCTTTAAAATCTATAGATCATTGTTTGTTTTCATTAGATTCCCATTATAGCCTTTAGAATGGTTCTGTTCTTCCACTCTTTCCTGAATACATGCATATCTGTGCCTTTTGATATCAACTTTTAGCAGACATTCTGAGAAACTCATGAATTATGATGATACACATGTGAAAGTTATGCATTGGCCTTGATGCTTTTGTTCTTCCTGTGAATGAACAATGAAGTTACACAAGGTCATAAAAGTTTAATGGTATATTAAATATTACACAGTCATTTATGTTTCTTTTTTATTTTTGTACATGCTGCAGCCTCCACCTCCTTATGAGGCCATGCCTCCTCCCGCACCACTGCCAGCTCAAACCCCACCCAGCATTACTACACCTACTGAGCCTAGGAATTATGGCTCCTATGGCACACAGGTAAACTTTACAAATAATGTGGGATTTTTTTTTATTAAAGGCTTAAAACTTCCCATTCTAAAACTGCTTAAACTGTGTTGTTGAGTAGAAGTCCCTGTTGTGGCTTTTTTGCTGATTGCAGTTGCCTTCATGTTTCATGGATGATAACAGAAAAAAGTTAAACAATATTGGTCTTTCATTAATTATCTCTGTGCAGAACACAGTGCTATAAAGTAACTGGTCCCTCTATTTGTAAAGCAATCTGCAGTGAATGCCACTACAGCAGAGCTCCTTAGGAAGCAGGAGGAGCTGGAGAAGAAAGCAAGGGAGCTTGAGAGGAGGGAACGAGAGCTTGACTCGCAGGCCATTGGCACTGGATCTTGTGAGTAACACAGGAAAATGGGGTAGAGGTGACATTTAAGAAGAACAGCAAAGAAATGGTAATAATATTATTATTATTATTAGTAGGGGTAGTATTACTATTATTATTATTATTATTATTATTAGGCATTTATAGACCCCTTTCAGTGCATTTAGATGCAGCTCAAAGTGCTTGAAATGGTGCTGCAATGCTTAAAACAATTACATTTACAGCATTTAGCAGACGCTCTTATCCAGAGCGACTTCCATGTCCTAATTACAGGGACAGTCCCCCTGGAGCAACTCAGGGTTAAGGGTCTTGCTCAGGGACCCAGTGGTGGTAGTGCTCGAGGTGGGATTTGAACCTGGGACCTCTTGCACCATAGGTCCATAGGCAAGTATCCTAGCACTAGACCACCACCACCCATACTTTACTGACAATTAGTTTAATTGTCAAAAATAATTACACCACAAAAATGGACATCTTAAAATATATATAGAAAATGTATTTAAATGATCAGAGCAAGTTATAATTAAGAACATCATAATATATAAACAGAAAGCTCTGTTTTTTCTGATTTTTAAAACTACTAACTTTTTTCAGAGTGGGGGTCCTGGTGAAACTGGTGTTAATTGTGAAAAGAAGATTAGTTATTAGTCAGTATTAGTTATGGAGAGATTGGGTGAGTATGGGTGAGGATAAAAGACAGTTGAAAGAGTAGAAAGGAATGGTTGAATGGACAGCCTGCTTGAGGTTGTTAAACTGACATTATATTTAAGGCGTGATGGTGAAAATGACTTTCTTCCTTTCAGCTCGTCAGAATAATTGGCCTCCTTTGCCCTCTTTCTGTCCTGTGGGACCTTGCTTCTATCAGGACATAAATGTGGAGATCAGCCAGAGATTCCAACGCATTGTCACCACCATGTATTACTTTTGGATGTGTAAGTTTGTTTTTGAATGTGTGTTTATCTGAATGTCCAAATGTGCCTTATAATGGTTCTTTTTGAGTGTGTGTGTGTGTGTTTATGTTCATATGTGCTGGCTTAGACATCCGAAAAGCTCTGAAAACTTAATATATCACTCCAGTCTGGAAAGTTTGCAGACACCAACTCATCTATCTTCCCTTATTATATTAAAAACATAGGGGCAGCGGTGATCTAGTGGTTTAGGGAGTTGCCCTCGCATCGGAAGATTGTGGGTTTGATTACCTCACCAGTAGGTTGCCCTGAGGTACCCTTGAGCAAGGTACCGTCCCCGTCACTGCTCCCCGGGCACTTTCAATAGCTGCCCACAGCTGCACGGTGTTTGAGTGCATGGGTTAAATGCAGAGGTCCAATTTCACTATGGTTTACTGTGTGCTGTGCTGTGAATTCGCATTGACAAGGGTTGTCACTTTCACTTTTTTCACTTTCAACATATCCAAAGGCTGCTTCAGTTAACTGCCTAAAAGGCCTTACACTAGTGTTGGAATGTCTTTCTTTGAGGATTTGATTGCATCGAGCAGCAAGGGCATTAGTGAGTTCAGGCACCTCTGAGCATCTTTTTGTACTTTAACCTAGCTGAACTCATTAATTAATGAAGTGTCTGGCGTCTTTTGGACATTGTAGGTTGGTGGCATACTGAATGAGGTATTTCGTTAAAGGCAAGTACATTCTATTAAAGTGTACAAATTTGGCATTGTGTGTATGTTACAAAATGGTTAAAAGTTTTTAGAATAGAATTCTCCAAGACTTTTCTGTTTTTTTTTTTTTTTATATTGTTTTATATTTATATGTACAATATAAAAAAAACAGAATACACCAGTGAAAATCACAACTTGCAATAACTTGGGTATACCACTAGAGGTAAAAAAAAAAAATCCACATTTCTTTCTAATACAGGAAAATGTCACATTTACACTGTGAAGTCTCATAATAGTTTACCGCTTCATCCCAGATGGAATCCAGATCACCAAGTCATTCTGCTTCTGTAGGCGGATTTAAATGGTCCATATATCCTTTCTGTTTATTTTGTTCCTGAGGTCTGTTTGACGTTTTTGCAATGTTATGTTCTAAAAACAATCAAAATAATTTGATCTGATTTAACATTTTTTAGCCCTTAGAATTAAATAGGCTGTTCATTTTTGTAAACATTAATATGAGGCCTTAAACATCCTACTCACTTACTCTTTCATCCCTTTATTTTATTCCAAACTTTATTGTGAATGTGTGGGACTAAGGTGCTTTAAATGAGTGGAGATATAAAGTATCTCACAAAAGTGAGTACACCCCTCACATTTTTGTTTCATTTTAAAGTGAAAAATATTGTGCCCAATTAGCCATTTTCCCACCCCGGTGTCATGTGACTCTGTAGTGTTACAAGGTCTCCGGTGTGAATGGGGAAATTTGGTGTGAATGGGGAAATTTTGGTGTTATTTGGTGTTATCGCTCTCTCACACTCTCATATTGGACACTGGAAGTTCAACATGGTACTGAATTGCAAAGAACTCTCTGAGGATCTGAAAAAAGATTTGCTGCTCTACATAAAGATGGCCTAGGCTATAAGAAGATTGCCAACAACCTGAATCTGAGCAATGGCATAGTGGCCAAGACCATATAGTGGTTTAATAGGACAGGTTCCACTCAGAACAGGCCTCGCTATGGTTGACCAAAGAAGTTGAGTGCACGTGCTCAGCATCATATCCAGAGGTTGTCTTTTGAAAATAGACGTATGAGTGCTGCCAGCATTGCTGCAGAGGTTGAAGGGGTGTGGGGGTCAGCCTGTCAGTGCTCAGACCATATGCCGCACAAACAGCTCTGCATTGCTGTTGTTCCAGAAGAAAGCCTCTTTTAAAGATGATGTACAAGAAAGCCCGCAAACGGTTTGCTGAAGACGAGTAGACTCAGGAAATGGATTACTGCAGCCATGTCCTGTAGTCTGATGAAACCAAGATTAACTAATTTGGTTCAGATGGTGTCAAGCGGGTGTGACGGCAACCTGGTGAGGAGTACTATGACAATTATCTTGCCTACAGTAAAGCATGGTGGTGGGAGTGTCATGGTTTTTGGCTGCATGAGTGCTGCCGGCACCGGGGAGCTACAGTTCATTGAGGGAACCATGTAAAACTGTGGCATACTGAACCAAAGTGCGATCACCTCCCTTCGGAAACTGGGCCGCAGGGCAGTATTCCAACATGATAACGACTCCAAACACACCTCCAAGATGACCACTGCCTTGTTAAAGAAACTGAGGTTAAAGGTGCTGGACTGGCCAAACGTGTCTCCAGACCTAATCCCTATTGACCCATCTGTGGGGCATCCTCAAAAAGAAGGTGGAGGACGCAAGGTCTCTAACATCCACCAGCTCTGTGATGTCATCAGGGAGGTGTGGAAGAGGATTCCAGTGGCAACCTGTGAAGCTCTAGTGAACTCCATACCCTAGAGAGTTAAGGCAGTGCTGGAAAATAATGGTGGCCACACAAAATATTGGCACTTTGGGCACAATGGGGACATTTTTCACTTAGGGGTGTACTCACTTTTGTTGCCAGTGGTTTAGACATGATTGGCTGTGTTTTGAGTTATTTTGAGGGGACAGCAAATTTACACTGTAATACAAGTTGTACACTGACTACTTTACATTGTATCAAAGTGTCATATCTTTAGTGTTGTCCCATGAAAAGATATCTTTACAAAAATGTGAGGGGTGTACTCTCTTTTGTGAGATACTGTATATGCAAATTCAGAACAGGCATTTTTTTAAAAATAAAATATTAAATATTAAGAGTATATCTAAATGAGGTCTAGGAAGTGATTGTTCAGAGAAGTGTTTACATATTGCATCAAATTATTTTATTTAAAAAAAATAATTTTCTATGAATATATGACCTATAGCTTTTATACCATGTTATTGCTCACTCTCATCCTCTAATCCCTTTTTGCCCCTCTCTGTTTCCTTAAAGATACGGCCTGCGTTCTGTTCTTTAACTTCATATCCTGCCTGGCGCTATTCTGTGTGGATGCCAAGAGTGGACTAGGCTTGGGCATGGCCATCCTCTGGATTCTGCTGTTTGCTCCCTGCTCCTTTGTCTGTTGGTACAGACCCTTGTACAAAGCCTTCAGGTACAAATACCTCCCATCCTACAGAGACCCCTGCAGACCTCATAGTGATTTGATGAGATTAAGCTGGTTACCTTCATCAAATTTACATCACAATTATATTTAAGTAGTGGGACAGCAATAAGAGCAGTTCAGCAAAAAATCTAATTTGCACATTTTTCCACTTTCCCCAAATGTATTCAGTCACTCAAAACATGTTTGGTATTATTATTATTATTTTTTTTTTTATGCTGGAGCTATGTCAAAATTGCTGGCAATCAATAGAAGACAGTAATCACACAATTTGTTTCCATAAATAAATGCCCATCAATTATCTAGACTTAAAACATGTCTTGGCTGACTGACCACATCTGGTAAAATAGAGAATATGTGTACTTTTACTGTTGAGCTTGTTTTTTTTCTTGTACAGTACATTTTACTGTACTGTTGAACCTGAGTTAACCTGTATATAACAAATGAAGCTTAAACTGAGTGAATTACATTACATTTGATAAACTTACCACAGTGTAAATACTGTACATACTGCAGTGACACATCCAGAGAAAATGGATATTGACAATGGCAATTTGGTATGACATACATTAACCAGTGGATCTCTCTCCCTCAACAGGAGTGATAGCTCTTTCAACTTTTTTACATTCTTCTTCATCTTCTTTGCCCAAGTTGTGATCTATGTCATCATGACCATCGGAATCCCTGGCTGGGGCTTCAGGTGAGATCCTCTCAGGAAAGAGTTTCAGAGTCTGCCACAACTTCTGTGCTGTTCTGCTGTTTTTCAGCATTATTCCTGTCTAACTCATTGCTACCGCTGTTGCTCTTTCCCTCTTTCTTTTTCTAATTTTTTCTCAGTGGATGGATTGTGGGTTTTTATGGACTAAACAAGAATGTTGCTGTTGGGGTAATCATGCTACTGAATGCCGTACTCTTTACTGCCCAGGCTGCTGGGGGAGTTGTCTTGCTCAAGCAGGTAAACTGAAGTCTTTTTCTCTATTGACATTTCTGCATTTTTGTTGCCAATTATATTTCAGTAAATATTCTCTGTATTTCTTTAGAGAAGCATCTAAACTATTCATTTTAATAACCAGCCCAACAACCCAGTGGCATCACATGCCTAAAGATGAAACCTTCTTTCAAGATTTAATTTGATACTTTTTATACCTCAAGTATGCTCCTGTGAATGAACTTGCTCTCTGCAGTAAATAAAGCAAAAAGCCAAACACTAGGCACACATCCTTGCAGTACATAGGCCTTTTTTCATATTCACTGTTCATGCAGAAAGAAAGATTTGACAGTTCCATTTTCTTTTGCTTGCAGATATGCCTTGCAAAATGAATATTTAATCATCTAGGTTTTTAACCTACATCTATTTAAATAAATAGGCATTTCATTGTTTTAGCCAGTATCATTATGGATAATTATATTTGTATTTTTTTTTTCTGTTCACACAAAAAAAGATACAGTACTGTGCAAAAGTTTTAGGCAGGTGTGAAAAAAATGCTGTAAACAAAGAATGCTTTCAGAAATATAAATAACGATTGTTTATTCTTATCAATTTACAAAAAGCAAAGTGAGAGAAACAAAAGAAAAATCTAAATCAAATCAATATTTGGTGTTACTACCTTTTTGCCTTCAAACCAGCATCAGTTCTTATAGGTACACTTGCACAAAGTCAGGGATTTTGTAGGATTATATTCGGTATATGATCAACTAATTTTACCAAACAGGTGCTAATGATCATCAATGTCACACACAGGTTGAAACACAGTCATGTTTGGAACAGCCTACCAGCCGAGTTCCTTCAAAAACTGTGTGCAAGTGTACCTAGAAGAATTGATGCTGTTTTGAAGGCAAAGGGTGGTCACACAAAATATTGATTTGATTTAGATTTCTCCTTTGTTCATTCACTGCATTTTGTTGATTGATGAAAATAAATGATTATTTTCATCTTCCATTTTTGAAAGTATTCTTTGTTTACAGCATTTTTTCACACCTGCCTAAACCTTTTGCACAGTACTGTATATAAATAATAGGAGAATGTTTTGTTATTTGGTTGAGTGTGTTCTGAATCTATGTTGTAGGTTTATTATGGTGCATCATTTAACTAACTATTTAAAAAATTACTATAATTATTTTCATTGCTTTAGAACAGTAGTATTTTTAGGACTACTACAGTACCTCCAGTCTGTGAACATTTTCATTTGACTGTCTTAGGTCCATTCACTGTACAGGAAGACCGGAGCCAGCTTCCAGAAGGCCCAGGCTGAGTTTGCCACTGAAGTATTTTCTAATCAGGCAGTGCGCCAAGCAGCTGCAAGCGCCACAGCCTCAGCAGCACAGGGGGCCTTCACAGGAGCCCGGTAGAGAGGAGGATGAGAGCAGGCAGAGGGAAGGGTAATAGAATGTTTAAAAGTAGGATGAAGTTGGAAGACTCAAATGAACAGGTACATCCAACACAGAATGTGGCATAATCCCACTGGTAATGCAGTCTAGCTAACACACTCAGACTAAGCCTTCTGTGTGTACATGTGTAAGCAAAAGATAAAAGGGTAATTGTTCCCTTATAAGCTTTAATTGGGGGCATTTCAAACATAAAATCCCATGTAAGTTTGGATTTTAGGATTCATCACTAAAACTGATAAAATGATTGATTAGCAGACAGTTGTGCTACATAAGAACACATGGTTTCTGTTGTTTGTACCAAAATGGTGTGGCACATAAACATTGCCTGACATTAATTGGCCAAACTGTTCTTGGTCATGGACTTCAAATAAAATAATGGAGACCACATGGTCATTGATCATTAGATAGTCATCAAGAAGTTACCATGCTTTTACATTATATATGCATGTTTTGTGGCGTGAGGCAACCAGTGTAGAAATGAAAATGGAGCAATTGCGCTGTTATTTTGGTTACCAGCCACAACAGGTTTAGATGATGAGTTGTAAAATGTGCACTGAATTTAAACCTTTGCTATGGCAAAAAGTAACTATTTGCAACCTAAATAAGATCTACAGTGTATAAAGTAGTCTGCAGCCTTCAACTTGCAGGTGATTTCAAATTGCTCTGAGCATGATAGAAGTTGTCGAAATGAATTTTGAAAGAACAAAAAAAATTCTTTACCATTTTCTCCATGTTAAAAAAGTGATGAAGTGGGGTTTTTTTAACCTTCCAAATCTTACGCAATGCATCTATTTAATTTGTTAATAAAACAGGAATGGTTCAGGAGCTTCAGTGGAAAACACTGCAGCATTATGTCTTGCTCCTGGTACTGACACTGAGTTACTATGAATAATATTTGCCTAAAAATCCTTCTGCCAGATGTTATGTGACCCATCTTATGACCTATAATACCACTTTGGGTGGTGGGCGTACCTTTTCAGAGATGCATTGTGTGCGACTGTGTTGTCAGATTCGTAACTGTTAATTTTGCTTAAACGTCTCCATCCAAAGATTCCTGTTTACCAAGAGGTAACACTTGCTCTTTACCTGTTTATTAAAAGTGCATATACTAGAGAGAAAAGAAAACTAACAAATCGAGCACTGTAACTTTTTTTCTTCTTTTAAATAATGTGGTGTGAATGGAGGAGTTTCAGGAGCAAATCAAACTGCCATCAGTCTTGCACCCAGGCTACTGTTCAGCGTTCATTTAAAATCAAGCTTCATAAACAATAACATTTTCTGGCCTTTTTCCTTAACTTCAGCAGAGAATGCCTATATATGAATTTTCCTAATGCCAAATGTGTATCTGCAAAAAGTGTTATTTTGGGTGTTTTTGGTGCCACTTTTGATATCAGTCAGTGCTGTAGGCTGTGTTCTTGTCTTGTTTGTCAATGTGCTTCATAAGCAATGTGCTTCTTTGTTTGAATAAAATTAACGACTATGCCTCTAAACATGTTCTTTATTCATTGCCTCTTTTGTTAAAGTTAATTATGCACTAGAGCACAGAAACCCTGCCTATAATTGTCACTTTTGACGGAACTGCACATGACAGAATGTGCCTGAAAGCGTGGATGTGAATTCACCCAGTAATGTCTCTAAATTTGAGGCCTCCCCGATGGAGGAAACCATTGGAATGTGATCAAACCATCTCTCTAAAAATGAATTACTTACAGTGAGAAGGTTCTGGGCCTCCCACAGTCCTAAGACATGCACGTCAGGCATACTGGATATGCTAAATCTTTAGGTGAGATGGCATGGCAAGCTGTCCAGGTTTTACACCTTCTCTTCATGGAGATAAACTACAGAAGACCGTGGTTGAGATTAAACAGAACCCTAAGGGTGGATTTATTAAAGGAAATGTATTCTGTTCTAGTGCTTTGAACCAAAAAGCAGTAGAAGTTCCAGTATGAAAAAGAATACTGTTCAGTGCTGTCAGATTTTCTAGGTCCAACTTTCACTTTGGAGAACGAACGCCTGCTCCCTTGGTGAGAGAAAGAACACGCTCTCGTTCTGCGTAAAGAGCCTGACTTATCATTTTGACTTGGTTCACTTTTCATTTTTGATTTTAGCAACAAAAGAGTGTCTAAGCTGGACAGGGGTGGGTCACCTTCCGCCCAGGGCTCTGTGTCTGTCCTTCTGTCCTGCGCTAAACAGCTTAGTTCCCCGACGACGTGGACCGATCTGACCCCTCTGACGGTCCACGCCCCCGTCAGAGACTGCGATCTATGTGTGTGTGTATGGGTGTGGGTGTGTTTGGGTGTTTGAGCACACTGTTGTGGAAATGGCGGAGGCCGCTGCTGGTCCGCTACACCGATTTTTCTGTCATTGCTGTATGGGTGAAATAGAGCCTACACTGCCGGTGAGTTCACACTGTCGGCGTGTCTGTGTGTGAGTTTTGGGAAAAGCTGGATCAGAGTGTGTTTAGTGCTCTCTGCTGCTCTAAGTTTGGAGTGGGATCGTGGCCATATTTAGCTTGGGGCGCATTGCTGGCTGAGAGCTGAGTGTCTCTGCAGCTCCGCGCAGCGGCTGCTTTTCCTGAAAGCCACGGTTTCCAGCTGTTTAGTCGGCGCGCGTGTCTGAAACCCGGGCCACGCCCCCACAAAAGAGCTCTCCCACATCACACATAGGCACTGATCTGACAGCCCTGCCCAGCTCAGCAACACCTCTCCACGTTCAACTTTTGACTTTTCATTAGAAGAACCCAGGAAGATCTGTTTTTATTTAAGACTATATATACACAAACACCAACTGGTGGAGCAGTGTTGGGGCAGTATCTTGCTAGGTAACCTGCTGTTCCAGAACAAAAGCCCACAAATTTCCAGTCATGGAGCCTAGTGCCTAACCACTAGACCACTGCTTTCATTTTGTTTCCAGACTTTTTATGCTTTTATAAATTGATACTGTGTTTGATACTGTGCAGACTCTTTCAAGTTTCCATGTTTCATTTTTTCAATGGATTTATTTCATTTGAAAATTCTTTTTTAATTTTTTCATCAGTCTACACATGACAAAAGCAAAAGCATTTTTTTTTTGAGTGTTATTCTAAAATTAATATAACTATTACTTTTATATAACTATTTAGCCCTTGCACTTAGTACTTTGATACCATGACTGTGAAACATTGAGCAGGGCAGTGTCTTTTTGAGTTGAGTTGACACACAACTGCTCAAAATAGTTCTCCAATCACATCTCACAAATTTGCATATGACACAACTGTGGTAGGTCTCATAAGAAATGAAGGCCATTCAGCATGGAGGAGGTGGGGAAACTTGCTGCCTGGTGTAAAAACAGCAAAATAAAAGAGATGAAAATTGGCTTCAGGAAAACCCAGCTAAGTCCACCCAACTCCATCAATGGTGCCGTAATTGAGAGGGTAGAAGGCTCCAAGTTTCTTTGTGTCCACATTTCAGATGTGTGGTCCTTGAACTCCACTTCTATATCTGAGAGGGCACAGTAAACACCTGCACTTTCTAAGGAGACATAAGGGAGCAAGCCTCCCACCCTCATCCTTTTTCTATGGGCGCTATTGAGAATCTGCTCCACAGTGAGATTACTGGCTTGTATTGGAAGTGTAATGTTTTAATGGATAGATAGTTTAATGGATGCTGCACTTCGTCTTATGTTGGTGTAGTTTGTTGTATGTTGCTATATTCCTTTAAGAAACACTGTCCCATCTCATTTTGATCTTGTACATACATTGTACAATCATACTATGACAATAGAGTAACCTTTAACTTGGTGAAGCATCTATGCCAGTAGCGACAGTATCCAGTGTTCTAAGGAATTATTGAATAAGCTTGACTCATCTTTCTTTTTTAAGGTCCCATCAATGATGCTGGTTTTAGGTTTAAGTTCCTGGGCCACTCCATGACTTTGATTGAGTTTTCTTTTCAGAATGCTTTGGGTCACAATTTTGTTGAAACATAAACCATTACACTAGCATGAGAGCTTGATCACTGTGGAAAATGTTTTCAGCATTCATCATTCCCCCAATCCTGTCTAGGATGGGGGACTGAACCCCATTACAGAAAAAACATTCTAACAGTAGGATGCTGCCACCACCGTGTTTGACAGTACTCACTGCCTGGTTTGCCCCAGACAAAGCTGGGATTTGTGGCAAGTTTTTATTTAATCAGACCAAAGGATTTAGCTTTTTATTTAAGAGATATCTGGCAAACAGCCAGCAGGCTGTCATGTACCTTTCAGAAAAGAATGCTTCCTGTCTGGTTACTGTACCTTAAAGACCAGACTGATGGAATGCTGCAGTGATGGTTGTTCTTCTGCAAGCTTCTCACATTTCTGAAAAGGAACTCTGGTTCTCATTAATAATAAAATTATTAATTAATAATTAATAAAATCTCATTAATAGTGACTATTTGCTTCTTGGTAAAATGTCTGATCAAGGCCCCTTGTCACAGAAGACATAAATTTTGTGTGTGTAACCAGATCTTGAAAGTCAGTGTTTTCAAAGCTCATCCATCTGAGAATAACAGAGGGTTCTATGCTCTTTGGTTTGTTTAATGTTGCAGAAATGATCTTGCATCCTTTTCCTGATATGTCTGGACACAATCCTGACTCAACAGACAGTCCCCTGGACCTCATTGTTTGCTTTCATGGTTTGTCTGACATGCATCATCAGCTGTAAGACTTTATTTAGGCTGTTGACTGAATGATGTCTAATGAATTCAGTTAAGCAGAGGTTTAAAAATCAGGTTGCAGAAGCATCTCAAAGGACCATTTACAGAAGAAGGATGTGCAAGAGGTCCTGTAAAGTAAAATTTTAATATTTTTTACTTTTTTACATTTTTAAAAAAACTTGCTTTTTTCTGTCATTGTGAAGCATTTTATGTTGATAAAATATAATTGGTTTAATCATTTAATGAATCTTAAATACAACTGAATGTTGAAAGCTTCAAAGGCTCTTATAAGCATATGCATTGTATTGATCAGTATTCTGTGTTTGACTCTTATTTTATGCTTATTTTCATTGCTTTCGTGCCTTCATGCTCGACCATCTCAGAACTGTATTTTTCCCAGCACCATTGGAAAAAATGTAATTTCTTATGGCCAAGCTCATATAGTTTAGGAGTTAAACTGACAAATGTAATTTGTCCTTTGTTTGCAGGATGCTTTGTCTGCTATTTTAAGGTGCCTATATACTTGCATTGGTAACACCTAAGCGCCTGAAAAAAAAGCCACTAGCCTATTTCCAATTATGTATTTAGTCAGCTTGTAGCATGTACCCAACAAAAGATTAAAAATCTGATACATATGCATATTTGCTTTTGCTTGGTATTCATAAGGTCACCAAACCTTTTTGGCATATATTCATTACTGAAAGGACACAATGAATGTGACAATGTTTTTCCTACCTCTTTTTAATTCATGATGTTTAGTGACCAAACCATGACTAATTAAGCACCTTTGGAATATATCCTCTAGGTTTGATTAATCATAAAGCTCTTTGCTATTTTGTTAAATCTGAGTTAATGATGACATATGCTGTCTTTCTGTACAGGAATATCTATGCCCGAGGTGTGATTCTGGCTTCATCGAGGAGGTGGCTGAAGACTCCAGGTGAGAGATTACCATTTGGACCTTTTTCTTCATCTTCTTTTTCTTTTTGCTGCTCCCGTTTAGGGGTCACATCAGTGGATCAACTGTCTCCATTTCTTACAGTCCTCTGCATCTTCCTGCTTCAAACAAACCACCTGCATGTCCTCTCTCACCACGTCCAAAAACCCCCTCTTTGGTCTTCCTCTTCTCCTCTTTCCTGGCAGCTCCATCTTCAGCATCCTCCTTCAAATATAATCCTCAGCTCTCCTCTGGACATGTCCAAACCAATGCAACCTTGCTTCTCTAACTTTGTCTCCAAGATGTCTAACCTGAGCTGTCCCTCTAATATACTAATTTCTAATCCTGTCCATCCTCGTCAAACGAAACGAAAATCTCAACATCTTTAACTCTGACACCTCCAGCTCCGCCTCCTGTCTTTTCATCAGTGCCACTGTCTCCAACCCATACAACATCTCAAATCACTCTACCCCCTCTTCTCCATCCATTCCAACCTGCCTGCACTCTCTTTATCACCTCTCTTCCACACTCACCATTATACTAAACTGTTGGTCCTAAGTATTTAAACTCCTCCACCTTTATCACCTCTACTCCCTGCATCCTAACCACTCCACTTGCCTCCCTTTCATTCACACTCATGTATTCTGTCTTTGACCTACTCACTTTCATTCTGCTCCTCTCTAGAGCATATCACCATCTCTCCAGGTTCTCCTCAAGCTGTTCCCTACTCTCACTGCAGATGACAATATCATCAGCAAACATCATTATCCACGGAGACTCCTGTCTAAACTCGTCCATCAACCTGTCCATTACTATTGCAAACAAGAATGGGCTCAGCGCTGATACTTGATGTAATCCAACCTCTACCTTACATGTATCTGTCACTCCCACTGCAGCTCGCACCACTGTTACACTGCCATCATACATATCTTGAACTACTCACATACTCCTCTGTAACACCTGACTTTCTCATACAAAACCACAACTCCTCTCTAGGCACCCTGCCATATGCTTTCTCTAAGCCCACAAAGGCACAATGCAACTCCTTCTGACCTTCTTTGTACTTCTTCATCAACACCCTCAGAGCAAACATTGCATCTATTGTGCTCTTTCTTGGCATAAAACCATACTGCTGTTCACTAATCCTCTCCTCTTTTCTTAACCTAGCTTCCACTACTCTTTCCCATAACTTCATGCTGTGGCTGATCAACTTTATCCCTCTATAGTTACTACAGCTCTGTGCATCACCCTTATTCTTGAAAATCAGTACCAGTACACTTCGTCTCCACTCCTCAGGCATCCTCTCACTTTCCAAGACAGTGTTAAATAATCTGGTCAGAAACTCAACTGCCATCTCCCCTAAACACCTCCATGCTTCCACTGGTTTGTCATCCGGTCCAAAAGCCTTTCCAGTCTTCATCCTCTTCATCGCTGCCCTTACTTCCATCTTGCTTATTTTCTGCACTCCTTGGTTCACTATCCTCACATCATCCAATCTTCTCTCTCTCTCATTTTCTTCATTCATCTGCTCCTCAAAGTACTCCTTCCATCTGCTCAACATGCTCAGTTCACCTATGAGTACGTTTCCATTTCTATTTTTAATCACCATGACCTGCTGCACTTCTTTCCCAGCTCTGTCTCTCTGTCTAGCCAACCGGTAAAGGTCCTTTTCTCTCTCTTTACTGTCCAACCTCTCTTACAATACGCTTTATCTTTGGCCTTCGCCACTGCTTTCTTTGCCCTGCGATTCATCTTCTTGTACACCTGTCAACTTTCTTCATTTCTCTGACTGTCCCACGTCTTCTTTGCCTCCCACTTCTTTTGTATACACTCCTGGACTTCTCTGATCCACCACCAGGTTTCCTTATCCTCCTTCTTCCTTCCAGATGTCACAACAAGTACATTTCTAGCCATCTGCCTTATCTTCTGCAGTAGTTTCCCAGCAATCCGGTAGCTCTTCAACACCTCCCAGTGCCCAGTGTTAACTCCTGCCTGAATTCCACCTTGCAGTTCTTGCAGATCAGTTTCCACCACTTGATTCTCAATTATGCCCTCACTTTCCTCCTCTTTTGGACCTCCAAGGTCATCCTACTGACCACCATCTTATGCTGTTTAGCTACTTCAGACTGACCCTCCTGCAAAGAATATAATCTACCTGTGAGCATCATCCTCCACTCTTATACGTCACCCTGTGCTCCCCCGTCTTTTGAAAATAAGTATTAACTACAGCCATTTCCATCCTTTTCGCACAATCTACAACCATCTGGCCTTCAGCATTACTCTCCTTGACATCATATCTACCCATCACCTCCTCATCACCTCTGTTCTCTTCACCAACATGACCATTAAAATCTGTACCAATCACCACTCTCTCTCCCCTGGGTACACTCTCTTTCACTTCATCTAACTCACTCCAGAATTCTTCTTTCTCGTCCATCTCACAACCAATTTGTGGAGCATAAGTGCTAACAATATTCATTATTCAATTTCAATTCAATTTATTCTTGTATAGCGCCTTTTACAACAAAGTTGCCCCAAGGCACTTTACATTGATAACAGGTTACAGTAATAGATGTTTAAGATGTTTAAGCCGGACGACTACGGAGGAGAGGAACCAAAAACTCCACTATGTGGAGAAAAAAACCTCTGAGGGTCCAAGGTCAACCGGCTACCCAACCCCCTTGGGTATACTAACAGTACAGAGTTAGTTTGGTTTTAAACTCCAGGATCAGTGAGGAGTCCCAAGTTGCTTCCAGGTACCAATGAGCCGCCAGGGTCCCTTGGCGCATCAGATGCATCACACAGACCAGATGGTAGCTCGGCATTGGGCTCAGGTGATGACCACAACGGGCCCCCCCGGACATGTGGGGAGAGAAATGGAATGAGGGGGTCAGTAATGAGCAGGATCGAGTAGTGACAGACACAGAAATGAGGCATGTACAGCAGCACCAGCGACATTACTAGTGGTGCACTATGGTGATTGGTGCGGGTAAGCTAAACTAAAGAAGTAAGTCTTCAGCCGTGATTTAAAGACCGAGACTGAATCGGCATCCCGTACAGAAGCAGGCAAGCTGTTCCACAATCTAGGGGCCCTGTAACTGAAGGCTCGTGCTCCTATACATTTATTTATGCGAGGGATAATTAGGAGATCTTTATTCTGGGATCTAAGTGGGCGGTTAGGTGTATAGGTATTAAGCAGTTCGGTTAGGTATATTGGGGCAAGACCTTTAAGTGCCTTGTAGGTTAAGAGGAGGACCTTGAAGTCAGCCCTGTACCTAACATGAAGCCAGTGAAGCGCCTTCAACTTCCAGCTTCAAACTCATCACACTCTCTGACACCCTCTTCACCTCCAAAACACTCTTCACATACTCTTCCTTCAGGATAATACCTACCCTATTCTTCCTTCCATCCACACCATGATAAAACAATTTGAACCCTCCTCCAATACACCTGGCCTTACTACTCTTGAATTCTGAGGTGTTCAAAGACATACCATCTGCTCAAATCCAGCTAAATACAGTCAAATTGATTGGGCAGGGATTCATAATACAGATGGACAAATACCCAAAATATACAGCCAAAGCAACCAAGGAGTTTATTAAAGCAAAGAAGTGGAATATTCTTGAATGACCAAGTCAATCACCTGATCTGAATCAAATTGAGCATGCATTTCACTTGCTGAAGACTAAACTTCGGACAGAAAGGCCCACAAACAAACAGCAACTGAAAGCTGCTGCAGTAAAGGCCTGGCAGAGCATTAAAAAGGAGGAAACCCAGCACCTGGTGATGTCCATGAGTTCAGGCTGTCATTACCAGCAAAGGGTTTGCAATCAAGTATTAGAAATGAACATTTTATTTTCTGTTATTTAATTTGTCCAATTACTTTTGAGCCCCTGAAATGAAGGGATTGTGTTAAAAAAAATACTTTAGTTCCTTACATTTTTATGCAATCTTTTTGTTCAACCCACTGAATTAAAGCTTAAAGTCTGCACTTCAGCTTCATCTGAGTTGTTTCATTTAAAATTCATTGTGGCAATGTACAGAACCAAAATTAGAAAACATTTGTCTCTGTCCAAATGGACCTAACTGTAAGTGCTGTTTTAAAGCTTTCTACAGAGCAGAGATGCTGCTAGTGACGGAATGGTTGGCAGTGATGGAATGGTGGGCAGTGATGGAATGGCCTCACAATTTGCAGAGGTAATGTTTGAAAAGCAAAGGCACTTGTAATATGACACTTTCCCTTTTTTAAGTATTTCAGTAATTGTTTGCTTCTTATGTATATGCATGCATGTATATTATTAATAAGTTTGAAACTGTATTTATTATTTCCAAAAGTGGCTAGTAAGCTAAGATTTATAGTGTTTTACATCTCTTTTGGCCTTTGAAGAAGCAAGATGGAAGATGCTTCTGCAGGAATGCTGCCAGGAAAGGTGCCACAAGGGGGGTGGGGTGCGCCATCTTCTCCAACCTGTTTAACAATGTTGGTCTAACTACCATCCTGGAAACTTTTCCTATCACTCTTGCTGGCACTTGTTTGTCACACTCTTGCTGGCACTTGTTTGCCTTTACCAGTCATGTTGCCAACACTGAAAGTTCCTACCCTCACTTTCACTCTCCTTCACTTCCTTCTCTCCTGCTGCCTCTGGATGTGCCTTCCTCCCCTTCTTCTTCTTCTCCTTTGGCCAGCAGTATCCCAACTTCTACCAGCACCCTGTAAGCTAACAGCACTTGCGGTTGTTGCTAACCCGGGCCTTGACCAATATGGAAATCTGTTTTTTGTCCTGTATACTGATTTGGCAAAAGTTTTACACTGGATGCCCTTCCTGATGTAACTCTCCCAATTTAAGTGAAAGTGAAGTGAAAGTGACTATTATTGTCATTGCGAGGTCACAGGACAGCACACAGTGAACCACAACGAAATTGTGCCACAACGAATGCGCCCAGGGAGCTGTGACAGGGACGGTACCTTGCTCAAGGGTACCTCAGGGCAATCCACTGGTAAGGGGCTTGAAACCCACAATCTTCCGATCCCGTGGCCAACTCCCTAACCACTAGGCCACCACTGCCCCATTTATCCAATGGGACTGGCATAAATAAATACACTGGCATGTGCATCCTTAGTGGCTTTAATTTAATCAGAATGCTTTCTTGGACTTCAATTCTTCATTCAGCAGGACTTCCATCAGCTTTGGCACCTTACATGATCTTTCATTGTTCCATTGTTTAATCAAATGGTCAATTTAAGACCAAGACCCTACTGAATCATGTGCTCAGTATCAGGATTGTAAAATAGCGGCCATTTCCAGCTCCTAGGAGCAGTGTTGGGGACGGTACCTAATATTCAAAATACTTGGTACTCAAATGTGGATGCATTTAGTCAGATTGAACTCTAGTGACTATGTGAGATTAACTATGTTGAGTAATATGCTTATTTTAGGTTCCTACCTGAAAACTTATTCAATCAAGACTGGCAAAACAGACTACTGATTAAACAGCTAATGACAGTGTTGTGTATTATTATTATTGTTGTTGTTGTTGTTATCATGCATTCTTTCCTCTATAATGTCCTCTATTTTTGTTTCTGGTCCTGCCCCATTTTTGCATTTCCACTTTTCAATGGTTACATTTTTTTCCAATGTCTTTCTAATGATGGAATCATTTATGCTGTTCTTGACTACACTGACATAGCACTACAGATCCTTTGATTTTTTTGAGGGGGTCATTGACTTCTTGGTTGAATGCTTGGTTTCAATAGGTTCTTGAGGTAATTTTGCCAGGCTGCCCACTACTTGATAAAAATGTTCCATATTATCTCCATTTGGAGATGGCTTTTTCTGTGGTTCATGATTGATTAGTGTCACGGTCTGTCGTACCCGTGGTTCCGATCAGGCACGACAGATGGCGCTCTGTCCTGACTGAGCACACCTGGGCTTGTTTAGACACAGGTGTGCTTCATAGGGGCTGCTATTTAAGCCCCGGTGTGTCAGGACAGAGCGCGGTTCATTATCGAGGCTACACCTCACAGTTAGTGGTGGCACTTTTGGTTTGTGTGGTTACTTTGGCTAATAAAATTACGTTTCGGAACCACTGGCTCTGCGTTGGCGTCCTTCACACTGCCCGCCACCGTTACAATTAGTAGTGCTTTTCTAACTAACATATTTAAACAACTCTATCTCTTGTGATTGTATTGGGCCTTTTGTTGAAATTTTACATTGCTGAAAAGGTTTTCTTTAAGTGATGTCTAGATTCAACAGAGCTTGCAGCAGTCAACATTGGATATGGCTAGTTTAATTTACTAAAATGTGGTTCACTGTTTGATTGAGAGGCTTTTACTTTTAAAATGGTAATAAAGGTGTTGATTAGTTTTTATCTAACATTAAATCACAAGATCCCTTGATAACTTTGTGTTCTGTTTATTTAGCGTTCCCTATGTGTTCTACTACATTTTATTTTAGATCAGATATTATTTAGTATTATGAGCAAAACAAAAATATAGCAAATACTTTTTCACGTTTTCATTTGTATATCACCCCATTTTTTCCTAGCTACTTTTATGGCTCTAATTAAAAATAAGTTAGGCTATAGGTTATTTTATTTAAGTAGAAGTTTAATCTTTTCTTTGAATTATTCTGTTCCTAGTTATGGCAGCTGCTCTTCATGGAACGTTCTGCCCTCCTCTCTGACCCCACTGTCTCAGGCTCAGGATCACTCCGAGGCAGCTCTGATGTGCAGACAGCAGTTGCTCAATATCCTGCACTGGCACTAAGGCCTGTAGCTCATCCAGAAGATTCAGAAGCCGCAGCTACTGAAGTTGTCCCTCAACAGCACAGTCAGTTCCACTCTCAAGTGGAGCAAGGACCAGGTGTTGAAGGGTTGGTACATCTGTGTTGTAAAATGTGCCACATTAAGCTCTTAATATCGATTGATTCCAGTATGCACCATGCAGAGTTAAACAGATTAAATAGTGTAAGAATTAATGAACCCCTGTTGATTTTATTACATTGTCTTTCTGCCCAAAACAGCATTTGTAAAGAGTGAGTTATGTCTGAGGTGATTAACTGAAGCAATTCATCATGATTTTATTTTGCGCCTTATCCAGGAATAAAGTACTAAATCCACAGGCAAATGTGTTTATATAACTGCTATTTTAGGCTTAACTAAAAGTTTCTTTTATTGCATGGCAATGGTCTGATATTACATGAACTACACTATACTTAGATGAAGAAGATACCCAGAGCTTTGTCTGCTTTTTGTTTTGCCCGATCCCTTAATTACCCAGATTAGGTCAATTGCCAGGCTCCTATAATGTCTATAACCGTTTACTCTGCGTTTTACTAGGGGGTTTCACAAAAACCCACAAGATTAGTTCAGCTCTTGGTTCAAAGTTGCTCATGCTATAGTCTGTTTCCTAACAAATCATCAAAGTACCTTAAGAGCTGACCTTGTTTCTCTTATTAAGGAATGTCCAGCAGTTCTTGGCAGGCCTGTTCTCTAACTCTGATACAATGAATTCCCAGCCAGCGTCATGGTAGGTGTAAATGGTTTTACATGTTTTTTTAGTGTACTTAACACCTGTCAGTTATAATAGTAATTGAGTAAACTCTTGTTATTTTGAGTAATTATAGATTTTTAAAAAAGTGCAGTAATGACTCATGTCTTTCAAAGATTTCACGTCACTGGAAGACATTTGGATGAATTTGCATCTTTTTTTAAACTATATTTATGCAAATTCCAAGATATAAATAGCAGTGTCCATCACACTGTGTTTAATAGGACATGGCCGATTCATTAAACAATGTATGAAAAGGTATGTTTTAATTAATTTAACCATGACAGCTCTGATTTACAAATATTTTTAATCTACATAATACATATGATTAAATTAGTTGACATGCATATCTCTTGGTCTTATCACAATTCTTACCACAATCTTTTCTCAGGTCTGGAATGTTGCACTCAAATCCTGGAGATTATGCATGGGGACAGGGAGGTTTTGATGCTGTCATTACACAGGTGGGTGACATCAGTGCTGACCAAATCGACAGACAGGAAGATAACATCGATTTCCTGGAATCCCCATTAGTTTTATATCATCATCTCCTATAATTGTCATGTTTTCCATCAACCCAACCCCAACTTTAAGGGGTTATTATTCATTTTACATGACCATTTATCAACCTCTCTTACCCCTTAGAATGAAACTGGCTGCATTTCTTTAAACATTATATAAATAAGTAAATAATCTCTGAGCGGTTAAGCTGTATGCAGCTTCTTTAAAAAAAAAAACACACCCTTTTAAACCTTCCTTATATCTTCAATGGGCAAACTGAAAAGGTGGATCAATATAATGGTGTTTTTTGTTTTCAGAATGTACTTTTTAGCAAATCAGTTTCCAAATATGAAAATAGAGAGTGAACTTTAGATGATGAAAGATTTAAGTTTAATAATGGTTTTGGTATTTACAGTCTTTGCATACTACAGTCATTTTTTATTAAAATTTATCTTATGTACCCTTAAATCCTTTCAGCATAAAAAGGTAAGATCTGTTTCATGTCCATTTTAAATGTTCTAACTTTCTGTTCTTCTCTTTCATTCCTTGTCCTGCAGATGTTGGGCCAGTCAGAGAGTGCTGGTCCACCGCCTGCAGAGAAAGAGATGATCTCATCTCTCCCTACCGTCCACGTCTCCTCAGAACAGGCTGGTGAGTTCCCATAATCTCCTGAGTCATCACACACACCACCGTCTTTCGAGCTTTGCTGTGTAAAAAAAGACCCGCCCACATATTTCTTGATGGCTCATCAGAAGGGATTTTCCAGCTTCTACTGAATTCTGATAATCTCTCAAAGGCCTGTAAGGACTGTAGAAACAGCTGGTGTGAATTGGGGGCGAAGGTCTTAAGAAGTGAGTGCTTTGTAGTATTGCACCAATCTTTAATACTGAGCGAGGATGAACTAAAACTGAGCTAAAACTAAAACTCATTAAACAGCGCACATTATAGCCAGAACCCAACAGATCCACTTTTGATACTGTTTAGAGGGTGGCGGTGATCGAGTGGTAGGGTACTTGCCTACGGACCTCTGGATCAAGAGGTTCTCGGTTCGAATCCCACCTCTAGCACTACCACCACTGGGTCCCTGAGCAAGACCCTTAACCCTGAGTTGCTCCAGGGGGACTGTCCCTGTAATTAGGACATGGAAGTCGCTCTGGGATAAGAGCGTCTGCTAAATGCTGTAAATGTAAATGTATCTTGGGCTGTTTTTACACTTAATGAATTCAAGTGAAAACCAGTTTGAGCTTTTGTAAAATTTTATTTTTTCATTGGAATCCCTCACTTACACATAGGTATTGCTTGATTGATCAGAAATGTGGTGGGGGTACAAATATTAAAATTTTTTACTTTCACACTAGTGCCAGAAGAGTAGTAGTTGTTCTAAAAGATAAATAAAAGGGAAATGGGCTCTTTAACTTTCATTAGAGCATCCACTGTTTACTGTTTCCTGCATAAACTGCAGTCAAAGTAATGAAATAAACTTTACTTGATCTCCATTTTTTTATGAATGAATGGTCTGACAGTTTGAAACAGGTCATTGATGCCTGGCCAAAAGTAAGCTCTGTGGTCCATGTGGCAAAATCAGATGCATTTGTTCTTTATTGCTTGTCAGCCATTATGAGCAGCTGCTTGTTCTGTAAGAACCATATGAGCATCTGTTAAGAGTCTAATGTTAAAAACAAATTAAGCAGACAAGAGGAAGAGGAAATCATGATCTGATGTTAAATCCCCTCATTTGTGGTGGAATGTTATAAAAAAACATTCCATCTAGCTGCAAACTGATCCATGGAAGGGGACAGGGATGCATACTTTTTTGGTAGAGAGAAGATCAATGTTTAAATTTATAATTCTCATCTTGATTATGCCTAATGATTTTGAGAATTGTTCCTCACTGAGAATGTCAATACTGAACTTTTCTTTAACCTTCAATGAATACACATGCTTTTGTTACAATGAACATGAAAGTGAAAGTGAACACGACATCAATGCTGAAAAAATTCTGATTAAAAACATACTGTACTAAAAAATGGATACAAAGGGAACTTTTAATTAAATCCTCTACCTCTGTGTCTCACTCATGCACACAAATATACTCAATGATGTGAAGTGAGTGATTGCTCTGTGGTGATCATATGGAGGAATTTTACTCAGGAGAGTTTCAAAGACTTTCAAATATAATTTTTTTCAAACTGAAATGGAAATAAATGGTCCCTTTTTTTTTGGCAGAACAGGGATCATTAATTTAGTATACACACAATTATAGGTGGTGTGTTCACACATGTCAAAATGGATACAACTATAAAAAAGGTATGACAGGTCTGCACCAAACAGAGTTGGTGTGAAAGCAGCCTCAGTCATTAAAGTTGTAAAAGCTCATTACCAGTATGATAATATGTAATCATACAATATCTTTCCTATATTTTGTTTTCATTTTATAGTTGTGATTTGTAGTTGCCGCTTGTTACCTTATATATCAAAGGATGATTCCAAACAATATCACCAATAGGGCCTTTTCTACCAACAGTGACAAACAAATTGGTTCAGCACCTGAATAGTTGATCCCAGCTAAAACCAAAAAATTGGAACTGCAATGACATTTGTGGGCACTTTTCATTGTTCAGTTTTTGTTGTTTAGTCCTTCCTCCATTGATGACATATCATTTATTAGTTCCCTTGAGCAGTTCCCTGACAACAGATCACTAGATGACACAAAAGTTCAAAGAACTGGTTCTCGGTTGGTTAAATAGTGAAGTAAACAGGTTTGAAAGTGAAGAGAGAAAAAAATAGCACTAGTACTGGATCAGTACTTAATATCCTGCATTGTGGTATAAATATCAGGAAAGAAATCTCAAGTCAAGTCAAGTAGGATTTTATTGTCATTTCAACCATATACACAATACATAGTGAAACGAAATAAAGTTCCTTCAGGACACTGGTGCTACACATAAGACGACATAAGACACAACATAAGACACAAGACAAGACAAACAGACAGTGCAACAACAACAGACAGAACAATAGACACAACATGCAGTGCATTCATCCAACGCTGCTTTGTTCTTGCAGTGTTGCAGAACAAAGCAGCCCATGTTACTGGCAGTATGATGGAGCAGCAGTGTTTTGGTTAAATCTCATTGCTAAAGTGACTCTTACTTTCAACATTTTGCTCACCATTCCTTGTTCTTGCTCTCTCATGCTTTCTCTTCTCTCATCTATCCTCCCAGCATGTCGTCTGGAATGTACTGTGTGCAGAGAGGAGTACTCGGAAGGGGAATCAGTCCGACAGCTGCCCTGCCAGCACTGTTTTCACAGTGACTGCATTGTGCCTTGGTTACAACTGGTGAGAGCCAAGTACAGCAGCATATCTGTAAAAAGGGAAGGGTTTTAGCCTAAAGCATTGTTCTTCATAGTCTCCGTTATCAGTGTGGTGCCTCTTAAAAGCTCCCAAGTGATTTATCTGGTAAAGCAATACCAAGACCAGTCTCACAGCCTTTAGATCTTGAAATGCATTCAAATTGCAGTTTGGTGTCTGATTATTGCTCTGGTGACACTCTTTGCTCCTGTAACTGAAGTGATAATACTGTCTTCCTCTCAGACCAAGTTGTATTTGTTGACAACTCTTTTGAGCTTTTCCGCTTAGGCTTAAGTCTAGTATCAGTTTGGCCTTTGAAAAAGGACTCAAGGACTTGACCTGAAACTTGCTTGTGGATACCACAAGGAACAGTAGAGTCTGAATCTAGCTATGTACACAATATTCAACACATCTACAAGATTATTGATACTTGCAGGTGTACAATAATAGACCGTAGTTAACTTACTATAGTATTATTTGTCTTAACTATCCTCTAGCCTTTTTTCAATGGTCAATTTCTAACCATAGCACCACTGCTGAGGGAATAGCTTTGAACCAGGACCATTGTAGTGTGCAAATACCCTAGCACATTTATTATAGCTTAACAAACACTCCCATGTTGGTATCAAGGTTGTGCTGAGAAGGTTCTACCACCCATTAAATATTTAATGCTTCCTATGGTGGTCTTTTCCATAAGTGGATAGAGTGCAGCCTGTGAATTCTATACACTTAATAAAAGTGTATAAAAATTGTTAAGAAAAAATATAAAAAAGCAAGTGTACTTGTGTGATTGTGCTTAAATATCAAAAGTAAAACTACTTTTATTAGTTTAGTTATACATTTTCTATTTTATTGTGGAAAACAAATGTATTATTTTCATTTTGTGAACATGATGTTCATATTTTTAATACACATTAATACTAGTTTATCACAAAAATAAGTTAATTTTAATACATCAACTTCTTCTCAAGCAAGTACTTTTGTACATTTGCTCAAGTTGAAGTACACTTAATTTATTAATTAATTAAGAATACATTTTTAACTAAGAGTACTTCTACACTTACTCAATTACAGATACTACCAATCAGAAATTTAAGGAAACTTCAATTTTTCCAGTTTTTTATTGAAATTCAAGCAGTTCAGGTTCACTGAATAGCTTGAAATGGTCCAAAGGTAAGTAGTGAATAGGCAGAGGTTTAAAAAAGGTAAGGTTACCCAATCTGGAAAATAATGTACATTTCAGAATTAAACCAAAACGCCTCATTCAGTGAGCAAGAAATGGGGTAACAATTTAAAGCAATAGAGGCTGATTGAGCCTTGAAATTTGGTGTGACCAATTCCTACAGGTGTCTGAACTTTTCCTGATTACTTACAACCCCCTCTGTCTCCATAAATTATTGCTGGAACACACTGTGGTACCGTACCCTCGTGAGCATTATGTGAACAGTATTGAACTGCAGAAGGTTGCATGTTGCTACAAAAATGTTGAGAAAAAGGCAATTAACAATGGAAGAGACAGACCATCATGAAACTTTAAAGTGTAGGTCTTTCCTTCAGAGAAATTGCCAAGAAAGTCAAGGTGTCAGTGAGCACTCCTTCACCATCAAAAGGCACTCAGAAACTGGAGGAAACTGACAGGAAGAGGTCTGGCAGACCCAAAGCCACAACAGCATCAGAAAACAAGTTTCTGAGAGACAACAGCTTTCATGATAGGCAAGCACAGCTTAATAGTGGTTGTACTAAGCAAGTCTCAGTTTCAACTTTAAATCTAAATCTTTCAACGGGGCAGCGGTGGCCTAGTGGTTAGGGCGTTGGCCACATGATCGGAGGATCGGGGTTTCAAACCCCTTCCCATTAGGTTGCCCTGAGCTACCCTTGAGCAAGGTGCCGTCCCCATCACTGCTCCCCGGGCGCTTTCAATAGCTGCCCACTGCTGCACAGTGTTTGAGTGTGCATGGATAAAATGCAGAGGTCCAATTTCGTTGTGGTTCATTGTCTGCTGTGCTTTGACCTCGTAATGACAAGGGTTGTCACTTTCACTTTTTCAACTGTAAAAAGAAAACTCTGAAGGTAGGTTGTGTAGGTTTGACAGGTCGAGTTGCAGAAAGAAAGCCATTACTAAAACATCAGAAGCAGATTACCAGTGTCATGAACCCCCCCCCCCTGATTTATTAATTAAACAAAAGATATCAACAAAAATGTGTATTCTAATTGAGGAGAAAAGTTAGGACACCTAACAGCTAGTGTTACACCCTTTGGCTGAAATAACTGCAGTGAAACGATTTTTGTAGCATCTACCAGTCTCTGACATCAGTCTGAGGAAAGTTTGCCCCATTCCTCCCCTTGGTAGATTTACTGGTATGTTTAGGGTCATTGTCATGTTGCAGGGTCCAGTTCCATTTCAGCTTTAATATTCTTGCAGATGGTTTCACATGTTCCTCAAGCACCTTCTTATACACGGTAGAATTCATGGTGGATTCTATGATGGTGAGCTGAACAGGTCCTACTGCAGCAAAGCATCTCCAAACCATTCCACCTCCATGCTTCACAGTGAAAGCAAAGCAACCTGCAAGTGCCACACATTTATGGGAAATTCTGCAACAGAGTTGGGAAGAAGTTTTTGAAGAATATTTTATTTCCATTGTAGAAAGAATGTATTGAGCTGTTACATCTACCAAAGTTGGCTACTTTGATGAGTCAAAAGCTTCAAATACATTTTATACATGGATTCCATGATTTATTTTAGTTGTTTATTTGTTCTATGCTTTAATTTCAGAGTAGAATAAGACATTGAATTGCTTGAATTTCAATAAAAAAAAAATGGAAAAGCTGGGGTGTTCTAAAACATATGACCGGTAGTGTATTTTACTTCCCACTGTTGGGGGGATGAATTGTTAGGCAACAGGTGTAGATTTATAGTTACATACTGTAGCCCAAAGTTTACTTTCACTTATATGCTCATTGTACCTTATAAAGTGGCCAAATAATGTACCAACAAACTGGTATCTCACCCTAATCCTACACCTGTGCCCACAGCATGATACTTGCCCTGTTTGCCGCAAGAGTCTAAATGGTGAAGATCACAGCCTGCAAAGCCAGCCTGCACCTCAGGAGACCAGTCCTATCACCATGGAATCCTACGGGACCCAGCGTCTATGATGAGATCGCTGTATTGTGTCTCTTTTGTTAACCATCCACCCAAGTCATGTATGGAGAGGCATTAAGCACTCCAGTGCCTCCAACCGCTCACCCCCCTTGTGCCTTCTGTGCCAACTTACATACAGACTGAGACACATCTCATGTTCATTGTTTCATACAATACCATTTCAGACTCTGTTTTTGGAGAAGTCTCTAAGAAACCTTTATGATGGGTCATTAAACCCTGATTCTTATTGATTGCACGAACTGCAATAATGCACATAGTCACTTTTCTTAAGTGAATAATAAACTGTTGTGAAACTCATGTACTTTCTGACCTGAGAAGCATATATTTTTATGACTCAACATTAACATTTTTATAGAGAAAACAAGAAAATCACCTAAATGTATGTGTGTGTATATTTATAAGTTAATAATAAGTTAGACATAAAGGCTCTGAGCAATCTAAAAAGACTGCACAAGAGCACTCATTACTAACCAACATTTACCAATTTTTACCATCATTGTTTAACACTATAAATAAAAATTGATGGGTGAGGACAGTGAATAAAATGGCAATATTTAAGTGACGACAGCATGACTCTTGGTCATCAAGGTTCCTGGCCACCTTCACTGTAAAGAAAACTGATTAAATTTGACAAGCCAATGCATTCTTTGCATTTAACCGCCATCCTGACATTGTGCACATATTTTGGCAAAAAAAATATTACTTTATTTTTTATGTTATTATTCTAAAGTAAGTGATTTATGATCTAGTTTGGCTTAACATCACTGTAAAGCTAATCCTTTATTGAGCATTTCTTTGGTTTACCTAAAGATCCAAAACAAATGAGCAAATACTGGTTTTAATTTTACTAATTTGATTATAATTTATAGTTTTTCTATGGTCTCAGCAGCATGCTTGGACTAACTATTAGTGAGACAAAGCCTAAGCCAGTTCACTTAAAGATGTCACGGATGAGGTGTGTTTTGGACACGATAGAGGGCGCTCTGTTCTGATTGAGCACACCTGAGCTAATGAAGGCACAGGTGTACCTCATTGGGGCTGACTATTTAAGCCCCGATGAGTCAGAACAGAGCGCGGCTCATTCGTTAGGCTCAGCCTACACTCTATGGTGGTTTTGTGCACATGGTTATTTGGTATCTTGGTTTAGGCTGCAGTTCCCTTGTTTTAGTTAGGACTGCAGTCCTTGTTTCTTGTTTTTGTAAATATAGTTAATAAAACTATGATCCGAACTCCTGGCTCTGCACTGGCGTCCTCCCTGCACCCCGCCACCGTTACAAAAGACTCTGGCCTTCAATAAATGAGAAAGATTTTTAAAACTAAATAAAATGTATTTTTCACATTTCAAGACACAGGTAATTAAGCAAAAAAATATCTAATTTACTCAATTATCCACTTATGCCAGATAAATATTATCTTAGGCATGTTTGGAGTCCTAATTTGCTTCTTCAGTTTACAGCCTGAGCTAAAAATCTTAAATGATTAATCAACTGCACCTGGGATATGTGATTCTTTGCCAGACCATTAAACAGCAGTTTCCCCTCAGTGAGCTATGGTGAAACTCAAATCAAACCCAAAAGGTTTTTATAGGTAACTATATATGTAACGGTGGCGGGGTACCGGAAGGACGCCAGTGCGGAGCCAGGAGTTCGGAACTTAGTTTTATTATTCACAAGCACACAAACAAGAAACAAGGACTGCAGTTCTAAGCAGAAACCAAGAACGGAGGAACTGCAGTCTAAACCAATTTGCCAGATTACCACATACAAAAACCAAAACCACCATTGCCTGTAGGCTTAGCCTAACTAATGAGCCACGCTCTGTTCTGACTCATCGGGGCTTAAATAGTCAGCCCCAACGATGCACACCTGTGCCTTCATGAGCTCAGGTGTGCTCAGTCAGAACAGAGTGCCCTCTAGCGTACCCCAAAACACCTCATGTGACACACCTCATACGTGACAGAAACACTTCATCTGTGACAGAACCCCCCCCCCCCCAAAAGGCGCGGCTCCCGAAGTGCCAAAACACAGCCGAACCTCCGGGGGGAGGCCAAGAACAAAAAACATTTTACAAAAAAGTCCCTTTTTGGGGCATATGGTCAGGTCCACAAAACACTAACACAAAAGGACTTCTGACCAGCCATGTCTTGGGCTGTTGGCAGCGGAGATGGGTACCCCAGAGTTTCAGTCCATATCCTGATAACCAAGTCCCCTTGGTACTGGTGTTTAGCGGAGCATTCCCTCCGTGTCTTTCTGCTGTCCCGTGTCTCCTCTGTCTCCCGTCTCTCTGACTCCGTACTGGGACCTCTGGGGGATGCAGCTGATGGGCTCTGGAACCTTGTCGGGTCATCACCTGAAATAGAGCTACATACAAGAGACTCTCTGTGGTTAGAAGGGGAAGAGTTCGTTACCCTGTGTGTGCTCCGCTTCCAGTCTCGCTTCTTCTCTCTTTCCATGACTTTCGTTTCGTAATCCAAGGTGGGGAGTTTTTCGTCTCTTTCATACAAATGTACAGGCCACAAGTTCTGAGGATACTGAGAGCAGGGACGGGTTATGGGTACAGTGTTGGGAAGCAGTGCAACTGGCAAGGTGTGTCTCTGCTCTGGAACTTTCAGGTGCTGACTGGTACCTAGTTGTAATGTTGTGCCAACTGGGATGATATTCACGCGGGCATGTAGCAGGAGGTTTGGGGGAAGAACAGCTGGTGCAAAGACTCTTTTGGGGGCACTGATAGCAATAAAGGAAAGGTATACTTCCACTGCTGCAGTGAACACTGTTGCTCTCCTCGCGCACTGCTGGCTTCTGGGAGGCGGGGGTGACTGTGTGCTTTTATCGCTGAGAGGCATGGTAACTCGTGCTTTGTTTGTACTGACCTTACCCTTGGCAACCTGGGTTGCTCCTCTCCGCGGAGTAGGAGGGGGTTTGACTAATTCCAGAGCCTCTGATATCTGTGGATCCCCCACAGGCACATCAGGTTGGGCTGTAGGATTGTCGTCACCATCAGTAGCTTCCACAAAGCCTCTGGAGCACTCCTCCTCTGGATCATTCTCTGAAAGGCTAAGGTCAAGGGAATTGAGTACCTCTGAGGAACTAGACTCAATTTCTGCAACTTGACTTACGGAATGCACTGAAACAAGGGAAGAGATCCATGAAGGGCAGTCGGTTCCAGAGATGATGCCTGAGGTAATAGATGGACGTGGTTGATGAACCAGACTGGGAGTCAGATTTCTTGATGTGGTTGTCTGGTTCTGTAACTTTGACTGGGCGGAGGGAACATATACAGTTTCAGCAATATGTACGGGTATGTTCAGAACAGGTTCACTAAGAAGTCCCTGCCGAATAGGCTGATAGGTTTCAGCGGAGAGCAGGGCATTCTGAGTAATCTTAGTTCTCCCCCTTGATACGGGGAATGTGGAGAGGACATAATCCCGAAGCTTAATTTCTGGGTCCTCTCTGTTGTGATACACGGTTATATTCTTACCTGAAGTAACTGTGGACAGGATCTCCACCAGAGGCTTTCTCTGCCAGTGTTCTGAAATCACCCGCATTGATTTCTGCTTTGGAAGAGACCTAACCGTTATGGGTACCTCGGTCAAGGAGCTGGCGGTAGGGAAACGCCTTGTCCTCCCTGACTCATCCTGGGGGTCCCGTGAAGAATGGTCCGACTTACTGGAAAGTCTTGGCCTGAAAGGGTCTGAACGAGAGCTAAACACAGATGAATCTTTGTGGTTCATAGAAGAGTCCCTCTTGGCCCTGTGACACTCTGCTCCATGTACCTGCAGGGTGAGTCTCACGGAGTCCAGGTTCTCATAACCACAGGGCATTCTTAGTTTCTTGTCCAAAATCAAACATATAAAACTGTGGATTACCTGCCCTCCTTGACCGTACTCTCTGGGTGGGTCCTGCGAATCAGTGGGTTTTCTGGTTTCCCTCCTGGCTTTTTCCAGCTCTGTCTGCAGAGCGGCATTGTTGCCTTGCACCTGCTTCAGCTCCTGCATGAGTCCACTGACCTCTACTCGAAGCTTACCATGGGCTTGAGTAAAAACCTCTCTCTCCCTTTCCATAGCTGCAAGGTCACTCTGGCAAAGAGACAAGAGTCCTTTGGTCTCCTCAAGCTGAGAACGCAGAGTGGTGAGCTCCTCCTCGTGTTTCAGTCTTTCACGGGTGGTTGAGCTGGTTATCTGCAGAACAGAGGTCTTGCTTTCTGCCAGCTGTTGGTTGAGCCTCGCCAGCAATTCCCTCTGTTGTTTGATCTGATCCTCTCGTAGGTGAATGTCTGTGAGAAGTGCACTGTGCTTCAAGTTGGCCTGTCTGAGTCTGTCTGACTCAGCCCTGAAGTCCTCCTGAGTGCTGTTCAAGTTTTCGGTTAGCCAAAGTATCTGTTCCCTGAGATCCTTACAGACTTACTCCTGTTCTAGGTACCTAGCCTGCTTTTCCTGAAGTTCCCCATTTACTTTAACTAGTTTCTCCTGAAGGGAATGTACTTGAAACTGGTGGCTCACCTGCAGCTGGTGTTTCACAGCCTGAAGAGAGGCGTTTTCATCCTCCAATTTCTTACACTTTGTTTTCAGGGCGTCCAGATCCTGGTTCCGTGTACAGATTACTTGATCCCTGGTGAGGAGCTCAGCCTCCATTTCCTGGAGCTGCTCAACTAAAACGTTATTGTTCTGTCTTTCTGCACCCAGAACAGACAGCCATCGGAGATTCCTGTAGTTCATGTTCTAATTTCTAAATTCTCGAAGTTAATTCTCTTACCTGAAATGGTTCCTCTGTTGCCCTCTGCTCAGCAGACGGGTTTGAGGAGCTGGGGTTGTGTACTGTGCCAGGTGCGGGCCTCTTGCCCTTTTTTCTTTGTTTCCGCGGAGTATCCGCCATTTTTTCGCCGCATTCCACATAGGGCGGGGCCTCCGCGGACGGACCGGTGTGCTTGCTGCACGGCGCTGTTTCTGCGGGCAGACCGCTGTGCTTGCTGCAGGGCGCTGTCTCCGCGGACGGGGCGCTGTGAGTGGCGAAGGAGGCGGGTTCCGGCATTGCGGTTGGTGGAGAGCAGGAGCCGGTAAAGAAAGGGGTGCGAACGAAGCCTCTTCCTCGAGGAATCGCCCCAATGACATCACCTTTAAAACGGCCCGTACCGCCCTCTCCGCTCGACCGCACTCCTTCAGCCGTTCGCCGAACTCCAGCGAGGGAGCGAGCTGGATTGAGCGATCCAGCAGGTCGCGAGAGCTCAGTGGCGGTGACTCTCTGCATTTCACCGCTCCGCTCGCAGCGCCCCGGCTGCCACAGGGGCAGCCCTGCTCGGAGGTCCTCAATCTGGGCTCCCAGTGCTCGCTCTAGCTCCTCCAGCCACTCCTCACGGCTCCTGACGTCCCGGTTTTGGCAGCTCATTTCTGTAACGGTGGCAGGGTACCGGAAGGACGCCAGTGCGGAGCCAGGAGTTCGGAACTTAGTTTTATTATTCACAAGCACACAAACAAGAAGCAAGGACTGCAGTTCTAAGCAGAAACCAAGAATGGAGGAACTGCAGTCTAAACCAAGTTGCCAGATTACCACATACAAAAACCAAAACCACCATTGCCTGTAGGCTTAGCCTAACCAATGAGCCGCGCTCTGTTCTGACTCATCGGGGCTTAAATAGTCAGCCCCAACGATGCACACCTGTGCCTTCATGAGCTCAGGTGTGCTCAGTCAGAACAGAGCGCCCTCTAGCGTACCCCAAAACACCTCATGTGACACACCTCATACGTGACAGAAACACCTCATCTGTGACAATATAATTGATTGTTGATTCTCTTTATAATAAAGCACACTTATCCTTTGTCTAAAATCATAAAACTCTGTTAAAATTATTAACGCTTATTGTGAACGTCACATTGGTGCCTCATTTACGAATTGAACTCCAGTGATGAAAAAAGCCATAAGATTTTAAATAGCAACAAACTACTCACATGCCAACTGCTGCTTTGTATCTTCTTTGTGCTTTCTCAACTCAAGGAATGTCCAAGTAAATCCAACAGAACTTTCATTTGCAAGATGAATTTTATAGACAGAAACTTCATGTATAATAAATCTTTTGATTGCTTTGTTATTGCTGTAGCCACTCGGACACTCCCAAAAGCAAGTGTGCTTTCCAGAGGAGACCACCAAATAGCATCAAAGGTTTTCCTGCTGAAATACATAAAATTACATGCAAAAATGACCATGAACACCTTTGGTGAAATTACATTTAGTTTTTTTTTTTTTTTTGTGTAAATGTTCATTAGTAAACATTATCTAAAGGGAATGTTTAATTTATTTATTGGAAAAGTATTGGAATATATTGGAAAAATAACAAAGTCTGAGTGCCATAGCTTTTGCACATGCCACATTTCTTTTTTTCCAATATGATAAGTGCAGGCAGTAAACATTAAAATGAGCTTAAATGCGCAAAAGTGTGTTCTCTGTAGGTGGGGCTTGCACTGACCAGCCACAATCTTAAAACCCCTGACAAGTAAAGTGAAGAACATCGATTACCTTGATTACATTACCCATAGCAGCTACCTAAAAAATATTGCAGACTATGAACACCCCCTTTTCATGCCACTGCAAAAAATTATTAAGAAATAAAAAAATATTTAAAGAAAATGGCAAAACGACTTTGCCACCAAACTTCACAGATATGAATTCAATCAGTGCCTGTCCCATCTATAAAGACCCCACCATGCAATTTACCTGGGTCAGAGCTGTTTTGGTGGAACAAGGGGAAGTACATTGTTATTATTATATTATTATTATTATTATTACATTATTATTAGGCTGCTGGTTTAAGTCATGGATGATTTGTGTATTTACACTTACAAAATCAACTACACCATTGGTCCAGTGTATCAAGCAGGATGGTGTAATGATAAGCAGTTTTGGCTGTGAATCCTTTTACTTCCTTTCACCTCATACACTTAAAGGAACCTCCAGAACCAAAGGATGTATAAACCTGACCGGCTGGTTCTTTGCAATGCAAAATTATTATTATTATTGTATAACTAACACAAATGATCTATTACAAAAGATAATATGGAACATTTAGCAAAGTGAATGCTGACAGTGGTTTGTAAGCTTGCCATGTTACCAAAGGTCAGTCTTTAATAGGCAAGCATACCACAAAAACTGCTATTTATAACCTAAATGTTCTCTGTAAATGGGCTGATGTCAGGATACTTAAAATATATAGTTAGAAGAATGCACTTCATAGCTGGGATATGAGTCACTGCTGCACTGTGTACCATTTGAGGTTGAATGAGGTCCTTTTCTGTTCTGCTTGATTGCTTAAAAGGAGCCTTCAACAAAAGTACCAGTGAGTACAGATAATCAGATGTTTTCTAGGACTGGTCTTGGAGTCCCTCCCTGATCCAACGAATTATCTAATTATAAAGTACGACACAGAAAAACGCCAACAGCTAGACGTCCATGTCTGACTATAGTTTACATTAAGGGTGCCAAACTCATTCTTTCCCTGCATTTCCCATCTGCAATGCATGCAGGCACTCCTGTCATAAACTGTTGATTAATTATGCTTGACAGCTGACTGCCATCGGTTCTAACATGCTAGGATGCTTTAAATTCCTGTCATCATAGCCTAAAATATTCTAGACTAAAATTACTATCTGATGTTGTTTTTTCCAACATATTATCCCACAGATCAGTGTTTAGGAATTCATAATAAATGAATAATTAATAAGGCATTAATGAGTGATTAGTCTTGAAGAAACCTACGAATTTGTTTCTGGCATGTTGTATATTTGTTTAAATACATCTTACATGTATTTAAGTGTATTTTACTGGGTTGTTTAAATTGCTTTTGACTTGTGGGAAAGCCTTGACCACTGAAAAAGGCATTTCATTAATGGTTTTCTTTGGGCTGACTAATGTGAACTGTACCAGCAACATAAATAAAATCAATTAATTAATTTCAAATATCTATTTACCAACTTATGGTACATTTTGTTTTGAATTACTCATTTATAAGGGTTGATAATGGGTTTTATTCTGAAAGACACTGTATCAAATTACAGATTATGGAAGGTTTTACTTAGATGGTCCACCATAGATGTTTGGCTCTGCAACTGCCATCTCTGCTTCCAGCTATACCTTCACTTTCAGTCTTGAGGGTACCCATCACTTTTCTTTCATACAGCGTGATTAGAACATAACCCAGCCTCTAAGGATGCACAAGCCAGTCTCAAGCCCAGATAAAAGGGGAGGGTTATGAGGAAAATGGGCAGGTAGTACAGGTGACAAAAGGTGGAGGAGTTTAAATACAGTTCAGAATAAAGAGGAGTGCAGAAGAGAGGGGAAGAACAGAATGAGATGTGCATTGGGATTGACAAGGATGGACAGGATTAGAAACAAGTATATTAGAGGGACAGCTCAAATTGGACGATCTGGAGGCGGTTGGAGTGAAAGAGGCAGGTGCAGAGGACGAGAAGAAAGAATGGATTATCTGCTCTGGCAACCCATAAATGGGAGCAGCCAAAAGAAGGAGAAGAAGATAGTCTGGCTAGAACATATTGCATTGATAGAGATTACATTTCCGTCAGTATGCTGTCTCAGTTTGCCTAAAACAGTTCCTTAATTATCATTTCAATATATTTAAACATTTTTGGCAGATTTGGATCTAACTGAACAACCAATGCAACTTTTGACTCCAAGTGCTCTCAACATTAACCAAGGTAAAAAAAAAAAAAAAACATTTATAGAAAGGTTTTAAAAAGGCATACAGTTTGCATTAAAATGTGTGCAGCTGTAATGGAAACAATGTGGGATTAAAAGATAATTTCATATCAATATTTTAACATGCCACCAAGGCTGAAACAAAGCTGCCAAATAATCATCTGAAAGCTCAATAACAAACAAGTATCTTGTCCACACAGACCCTGTCAAAAGACTCTGCCCTCACGGACCCTCTCCAGACAAACTGTTCACCCAAAACACTTGTCCACATAGACCTTTTGAAGCTACACCCTGTCCATACAAACCCTGTCTAGCGATAATCCAATCCACATAGATCCTGTCTAGACAGACCCTGTCCACAGAGACCATTTCTAGACGGACTCTTCCCACAAAGATCCTGTACAGCCAGACCCTGTCAACACAGATGATGCCCACACAGACCCTGTCCATGAAGGGTCTGTGTAGGTATTATCTATACCGTCTAGCTTCAATGTCGCTCCTCCTGTTAGGGGGTCATTACTCTTGTTATTGGGAGCCTGGAAACAAACACACACAGCCCTTAATTTCACTCCCATCGATCAGAGTCAGTCCACTCAACGGTCAGTCCTGCTCCAGTTCCCTTGGGAGTCTAGGGCTTTCCCTGCGGGTCAAGAGGCAGAAAAACACGAGGTCTTCTGAGGTCCGCGGGCGCCCTCCGCTCCTCACGTCCTCCTTCCACTGAGAGAGGGGGACATAAACAAGCCGACATTTTGTCGCCCAGCCGCTTAAAAAGCGCCAAGGTGCAGAAGTGAGAGGAAAATGAGGAGCAAGTGCTCGCTCTTTCTTTCTCTCTCCCTCCCTCTCTCTCTCCTCCTCCTCCTCCTCCTCCCTCCCCCTCCCTCTCTCTACTCTCCCCCTCCCGCCCTCCTCCCTCCTCCCTCCTCCTCCTCCTCCCTCCCTCTCCCTCCTCCCCTCTGTGAGTGGGAGAATGCCCGTGTTATACTGACAGACACGATACGGGCTCAGCAGACATGGAGGCCCGAAGAACGCCACAGGCCCACTCGGACCCCCCTCAGCTCGACTAGCACTCTCTTCGGAGAGGAGACCCAGCGCCATTCCGGGAACACTGACGGGTAACGGCGAGCGGGAGTGAGAGGGTGAAGAAACAGAGAGAGAGAGTGTGAGAGCGGGAGAGAGCACGAGAGAGAAGATCCATTTCGGGCTTCTGTTGATTCAACGCAGCCGCCATTTTGTTGACAGTTGGTGTTTTTCAGGAACCTGCGCGGGGCTTCACCCCGACCGCCCTCGGTGCCCGTTCCGCCTCGTTTCGTGCTCGGGGGACGCCGTCATTTGGGTTATTGGGCTTTTTTTGTTTTGGGCCTCCCGAGCGTGGAAGAAACCCTTCGGCTAGCCTGGTGCGGGCGCCTCGGTTAGCTTCGTGCTACCGTTAGCCGGAGCGGCGGAGCCTCTTGACAGGACCCGCTGCTTGACTATCCACTCCACTGTTTGGGCCAGTAAACGGCATTTATCCCTTTATTTTTCCTCCGAAAATAATTTTTTGGCGTGGAAATTGGACAGCCATCTTAACCCTAACGAGCGAAAAATGAGCCCTAGCTCGTCCGTAACGTAGCCAACGGCCACCCAGAGCGGCGCGAGTGTTCGGGCTGTCTTGCCGAAATTAAGACTTGTCTTCGCACTGGATTTACTCTAGCGCCACACACACGCGCTGAGGAATAGTTGGGGCTTGTTTTTGTGTGTCAGTAGCTGGTTGTCTGTTTATTTTTTGGATCCACTGCACTGTTGTGGAGCAGCGTTCAGCTCGCGCTGCTCACCCAGGACGCGGCTGTGGTCCCGGCTCTGGGTTTAGCTCTGGGAGGGCGAACTGTGAATTGTGTTCTCTCATCACAGTTATCCTGGCATACGTGGGGACTGTTCTTGCACAATTTTTTACCCCTCTTTTTTCTTTCTGCCCTTTTCCCCTCCACTCCCCCGGGACGTCGACAGTTTCAATTCCCGAAGGAACCATGTTGGTACGAAGGATGTGATCGGACCACTCATCACTGGTGAGTTGAGTTTATTTTTTTCCCTGCAAAACCATGTAATGTTGTTGCGGATCGCGTGGGTATTAGGATGGGAGTGAATGGCTCCGTTAGGATTTGGGATCCACATGTTGGTGTGTCTGTATCTCTTTTACGACTTCCTCAGCTCCTGCCAGAACTAACGGTGGAAGTGAGCAGTTAGTCTCTCATTACTGCGGGGGGGGGGGGAGAAAAAAGGTGCAGTCAGATTGCACAGCTTGCTGCTTTCCTGCACAAAGTGTGTATTCGAGATCTAAGACTTTTATTAGTCATTTGTTGCAAGTAGACTGTGCTGGAATTCAGACTGGAGTTAACAACAGGGAACATGAGCCGGAATAAAAGGTCTCTGGGGCGAGATGCCTTTTTTTGGCGTATGTGTTTAGTGTGATTTCTAGATAAACACTGAATTAATGTTAGACCTGAAATCTTTGCTACTATGACTTTCATTGTGCTTAAGTGGTTTGTTTACCAGTGGACTGTGGTGTGTGTGTGTGTGTGTGTGTGTGTGTGTGTATTTTATTTTTTTATATATAATAGAGATCTTAACAAAACGAGTGTGTGGTGTAATGTGATGCACCTGTCATGTTTCAGTGTAGTAAGACATCATGAAGGAATTTAAGTAATAGTATGGGTCACCGTGCCTGAAGGCCTGTGTCGCCTAGTTTGCTTTCACTGAGTGAGTGACCCCTTGGCTACTGATGAGGGAGAATCCGTCTGGAACCTCTGAGCCACCCCTGACCTCTGACCTGCTGGGAGGTTATTTGCTGCCAAGGAGGGCGGAATTCCCACCATTTACTCTAGTGTCTCTCCTACCTCTACTTGGGAAGATAAAGACACAGATCTGGAAAAGCCTAGTTTCAGATACATTGCTGATGGTGCCTCATTATTATTTAAAAGGGTTTCTTTACCTTTTGCAATGTGGTGCAGAAAACGCATGCATTAGCTTTAGCGGGATGCTGCATGTTGTTCGTTTTAATGTGGTTCACTTAACCGACTGAAGCTCTTGTACAGTCATGTAACCCCGCGACACATTCACGGAGTAATGAGTATGATGAATGATAAGGATGCCGCTAACATCTGTCGTCTTTTTTAGTTGCTTTTCAGTATGTAGCCAAGTTAGCAATTTAGATTGCCCTCATAGGAATGGGAAAAAAAAAATCTTTTTCAGCATTTATGCACAATGATCCACAAAAGAAAGAGAGAGGGAGTTAGCTGGAGAAGGAAAGTGGTGCTGCAATGTATTTAGAGGCCTTTTTTTTTTTCCCCCTTTCATCATGTTCTGAGTGCCATCTGGTCACCTCCAGCCTCACAGTATGTTGATGAGTTCCTGTATGTGTGACTCTTCTTTTGTGCCTCAACCATCCACATAGTTTCAGACCTCACTTCTTACAGAATTCACAGTGGAGCAAGTTGGACATGGTTTAAGGTAAAAGAGTCCATCCAATTAAAGATGTGTTTTGGGCCTTCACTCAGGCTGTCACAGCAACGCCAGCTGCAGAAGTTACAAGGAGAATAGGGATCAGGCTAGAGCAAGAGAAAGGTTCCTCTGAAAGTGAAAGTGAGACAGAGAGAAGGAGAGAAATGACATAAAAGCCTTCCATTGTTATAGTATTGTCTAAAAGGAAAACTATAAAATGTGATTTAAGACTATATTGTGAAGCAGTGAATTGTGCTGGAATAGATGAAAATCCTTTAAATATAATATTAATATATTCTACTGACTGTTTTTTCAGCTTATGCTCCAGCCAGACTATAACTGTTTTGTACATGGTTTTACTTTTTCCCTTGTTGAACAAATACAAATAATAATGTGTATGAAGGTGATTGAACTACTCAAATACATGTTTGTGAGGCCTGAAACGACTAGGATATAGTGAGGTGATTGTCACTGAGCAAAGGACGGAAGGAAGAAAGCAAAGTAGAGAGGGAGTGCTGGAGAAAATCTGTTTTCGATTAGCATGAACACAGCGACTCTAGTTTGACCGCTGTACTGTATGCTTTCCAAGTGAGTAAGAGAGTGCAAGTGAGTGGAAAAGGAGAGTGAGGAAGAGAAAGTAGTATTGTTGGGGAGGGTGAGTTGTTTAACAGAAAGAGCAATGATGTGATTGTGGAAGGTGGAATGTGAAAAGGGGAGTCATTGAGAGAAAAAGGGGGTTGGGCTTTAGAGATATAAAATGAGCAATCGTAGTAAACATAGAAATGTGGGTGTGGGGAAAGTCAGGCAAGACTCCAAGTTCTGGACCACAGTTTATAGTGGCAGCGATCCTGCAGAAAGCAATTTCCCTGTACATAGCGCAGTCACTAATGGAAGTACTTTTTTCCCCCCCATCAGATTTCACATAGATCCTTCCTACTGCCTGAGTTGGTAAACAGCCATGCTCACAGGCATACGATTTAGATGATCCGCACACTCTTAATAGACTCTTTACGCTGCCGTTAAGCTTTTGGTCTCAGTGGGGCATGAAGAAACTGTCTGCATGCCTCTTCTCTCTTCCTCTGCCTCTTTCTCCCTTTCTTGCTCGCTCTCTCCTATTCTCTCATTTTGATTGGCTATAGTGGAGGGCTGGAGAAGGCAGCCAGATCCTCTAACTCCCAGAGGGCCGTGTGTGCTTAGGTCACAGCTTCAACTTGCCTCTCAATGACTTCACCCATAGAAAGCACCTGTTCTGGGCATGCCCTGTGCTAAATCACTTTGTGGCTGGAGATTTGGAGGGAGCAAGCTAAACAGAGTGAATGCATTGTCACATTTACAGATACGTATGCAAATATGCATGGCAAATGAAACAGTTTCAGCTCTATGAAGCCCGGTCATTTTGAGATGACTGCAGCCAAAGCAGTTATAATGTTGCTTGACAAAGCAGCTTCCTTTTTGAGGTTAAACTCAGCAAAAGGTTTCATTTATTTGCTTTTAAAGTCTGTGGGAAGCCTATTGTGACAATTTCTGTTGAAGTGAATGCAGCTTTATTTGTTAAATTTCCTTGACATAATTTAGTGTGATGGGCCATTTTTGCTGTCCATTCACCCACACTCAAGTGATTTGGCCTTTTTTTTCCTGAAGTAACCTGAAAGCCTTCTTTGGAGCCTCTATTGTTGTTGAAAATAAAATTGAATAGTGATCTCAGAACTGAAAATTGTATTAAATCTGAGAGTGAATTGGGTGCTACCCCAATGACATTAGTAAGAATAAATCCTAAAAGATTAATTTTGGTAGAAGTATTCATGATCTACCCTACGGCATGTAAACTGACCTAAAGTTCTGTAAGTGTACTAAATTAAATATGAACACTGGCATTCTACTTGGAGGATCAAGTGAAGCCACAGAATTTCCAAAAAGTGAAGCACAATCAGGCAGTTGTTGTTTCCTTTTTCGCCTTTTACCAAAACACCAGTTTGTAGTGTCTGGCTTGTCCTAATTCCCAAGCAGGTCTGAGTAGAGACAATGGAAACAGGCTAATGAGCTACCAGTCCTCTTGGCTTTGTTGATAAACATTGGAAAGTGATGCATAAAATATGCCAGTTACAACATGTATAGTCAGCTGTGTATTTGATATTCTTTTGGAGGTGATGGCCTTATGATTATCAGTTATTTTAATAAAGTCATTAAATGTTCAATATTACTGAAACAATATCTGAAATCCTTATGATCAGGCCACCATTACTAGTAGTCAGGTTATAATGAGAGCTTTCTATGTCATGAAAACATAGAAAGCTGGGTGGCGGTGGTCTAGTGGTAGGGTACTTGCCTATGGACCTATGGATCAAGAGGTCCCAGGTTCAAATCCCACCTCTAGCACTACCACCACTGGGTCACTGAGCAAGACCCTTAACCCTGAATTGCTCCAGAATTGCTCCTTCCTTAACCCTGCTCCTTAACCCTGAATTGCTTAATTGCTCCTTAACCCTGAATTGCTCCTTCCATGTCCCTGTAAAACATGGAAGTCGCTCTGGATAAGAGCGTCTGCTAAATGCTGTAAATGTAAAGGAAATGGGGAAAATTCAGCTTTCCCTGTTGGTAGACATGGTAGACATTTGACCCTATGTAGTGTTTCATGTATCTCTTTTGGGGTCATTATTTTGGAAGGGGTTAACCTAATCCCCCTTTAAATCACCTTTGCTGATACCTAGGATGCAGGTGCTTAAATAGTGCTTGATACAGTTATTCCATGAGTTCAAATTCAGATTATCTTATTATTTAAATTAATTAATTAAGTGTCTTAGAGCTGAGATGTTAGTTTTAGGCTAGTATACTGTGAACAGTCCCGTTGTGCTAGGTGATATTAGCTCCTTTTAAAATGTGTCTGTAGTATAAAAAAGAAATGTTGAATGTCTTCTTGTGAGTATAAAGTCTCAGTTATACAAATCTTATGAGACTCTTAGTGGGTCATCATACAATAGACATTTTTGTGATACATGTTTATATGCACAAACACTTATAGTTTCTGCATAGCTGAACCTTTGTTTATGTTGTCTTCTTTTCCCTGGTTAGAAGGTGAAGAGGGCTGGGCAGCCAGGAGAGGACCCCATTGCTGCAACCCAACAAGGATTTCTTTTCAATAATTACTGGAGCCCCTTTGCTCTTTTTCTTTACCCCTTTTGCTGGACTTCTAAATCCCACCTTTTTAAAAACTGTACAACTTGTGAACACATCCTGTCTTGCTCGACCTTTTTTGCCAATGGATCAGAGGACACAGGGGGGGCCCACCACGCCACCCCCTCTCCCATCAAATGCCCTGCCAGTGGAGCGTGAGAAGGAGGGGGTCGGTGGCCAGAAAGAGGATGAAGAAGACAAGAGGAAGCGAGAGAAGGAGAGAGATGGGATGCCAGCCAACCTCTGTAACCCTGAGAACAGCCCTGGTGATCAGCAGCAGCAGCAGTCTCCACAGTTTTCTGTCAAAGAAACAAGCTATTCAGAGGGGAATGTCAAGCTTAAGATAGGCCTACAGGCTAAACGAATGAAGAAGCCCCCTAAAATCTTGGAGAACTATGTATGCCGGCCAGCCTTTCGAGCCACTGTTAGACATGGGGCCCGAGGGGGGGGGCGTGGCAGTCGTCGAGGAGGTTCCAATGATGGAAGTGGCAACACCCCTAGTCCACCTCATATTAAAGAAGCAGAGAAGGGTCCCACTGTTAACCAAGGAACACCTCAGTTGTCAGGTGTTCCAGCTGCTACCACACCCACACCTTCTCTTCCTCCTCCCACTTCCACCAGCACTACCCCTCCTGTAAATGGGAGTGCACCAGCAAAAAGGGTAAGTGGATTCCCTTCCATCACAGATTAGGATTTTGGTCATTAAGGAGTTGGGTGCCTTCCTATATGATGTGCCAAAACCTCTTATAATTGATTTGATATATTTCTTGTATCTCTCTTCCAGTTTTTTCTCATTGTTTCCATTTGATATTTTTTACATCTATTTCAATATACACTTTTCTGTTATATAAGCATCCCTTTTTTGTATGTACACTACTGAATAAAAGTCTTGCACACCTATGCAGATTGTGTACAGCCATTTATCTCAGCTGTTTTACTATAAGCTAAAACAGCAACCATATAGTTATTAGAATTATTTTAAGAAATATTAATAATGCATGATATGTCTAACAAGTTGTAATGGAGAAGGAAAAGCTAGTATTGTCAAAAAATATGAATGTAACGTCATTCATCAACACAACTAATTGTGCTCTCGTTGTAAAGAAACATGCAGTTGGTGTTCTTTAATTGCTGACTATCACAGTATGCTCAGAATAGGTTCAGACAATAAATAATTTAAAGGTCATTTCTTTAAAATCATTTCAAGTTTTTTTTTTTTTTTTTTTTGAGAGTTTGCTTCTGGATTCCTTATTTCTTATATGGATAATTCCATTAGCCTGATTTTGCATTAAGCATTAATTGAGTTGAACTTGGAATTTAATGTTAACTACTTACTATTTTCCAGAGGTCTGGAAATGGCAAAGAATTTGCCTAATATAAAATCACTGTTTACTCTCAATTTCTAACTTAAAAAGTGGATTAACTTATTATTCTTTATCTACAAATCAAATTTTATTATGGGCCTAAAATCTTTGCTCATGACTGTGTATGTTTCTTTCTTTGTGTATTTCTTGCTCACATTTTCTTTATCATCTTCCAATGCCTTTTACACATTGCCAGGGGTCTACAACCTGGGCTCTGGAGCCACGTGTGGCTCTTCGGTCCTTGACAAAAAACTATCTACAAATAATTTTTTTTACTAATCTATTTTTGTTACACAGTTATCTTTGAGATGATACTGTGACAATGACACATGTTCTAATAATTTGTCAAGTTATATGTCACAGACTACCTCTATGGCCCAGCACGTTTTAGGTAGATGGCTAATAGAGCTTCTGATTTGGCTTAGACTTGGCGGTAAGCTAACCATGCATAAAGAAAGAAAAAAAAAAATTAGATCTTTTGATTATAAAGGTTGTAGACTCCTGCCCATTGTTCATTTTTGTTGTCAGGCTGAAAGGTTTTTTTTTTTTTATCTTTGGGAAGAAAACAACCAGACCAGTTGGCATAAAATCACCTCAATGAACAGAAGTTTTGGTTATGGAAACAGGCATTACTTAACTTCATTTAAGTCTGAATTTACACTTCGTTTAGCTGAGTATTTTTCTTATATCCATTTATGTCTCACAAAGATCAAGCCTTTAAATCTGTAAAATGGTTGAATAATTAATTTGACTTTGCTGTTATTTTGTCTTGCTATAAGGTGCTGGTGCTGCAATGTTAATTTTTGGACATCTGTGAATTGTCTTTTCGTTATACTAGGGTCCACCGAAGCTGGCGTGCAAGTCAGAAGGAAAGACAGATGTGAAATCCAATGCACCTTCAGAAAGACCCCTTAATTTGCACCGCTCTGTTATAGACAGCAAAATACACTCCTCTGGAAAGAAGAGCCTGGTACCCCAGTCCATCCCCTTGACCCCTTCTCCACCAACTTCAATGCCCACTGCGTCAACTCCACCAGACCTTAAGACGGAGGTCACAAAACCCCCTCTGTACTCTTACACTGATAACCAGAAGGATCAAGAGAGAGGAGCTCAAACCTGGGGCACACCTACAGTCACTGAGAAACTAGCGCAACTCATAGCAACCTGTCCACCTACTAAGTGTCCTAAGCCCAAAGCTCGCAAAGTGTCACCTGCTTCAACGCAAAGTAGCTCTCCACCCTTGATCTCCAATTTGCAGCGGCCTGAGAGGAATAGGAACACCTATTCCAGAGCAGTTCACCTTGCTCCTCCTCCACCAGTGTCAAGGCCGCCAGGCCGTCCATATGGCTCACGAAACAAAGACAGTATCCTGGAAAAGTTATCCAGCATGCCTAGAAAAGAGGAATCTGATGGGCTTTCAAAGGGGATTACAGGTGGTAGCAGCAGCCCCACAACCATTCCAGCAGTATTGTACGGCAACGGCCGATTTACAAATATCACAAATGATAGTAACGACAACAACAGTGGAATGAAATCACACTCTCGTCTAGGGCATTGCCCTCCTCATTCCTCCACACCTTGTCCTTTGTCCTGCTCCTCATCTGCCTTAGAAAGAATTGCAGGTGGAGGGAGCCATCAAGGGATTCCTGTTTCCATTGGTTCACGAATTAGAGCAAGCCCTTCACAAACAGATGAAAACATGGAGAAAGAGAAAGAACATGACAAAAACATTGATAATTCCAGAGACTTCAGCAAAGGTCCTTTCCCAGTCATGTCAGGGAAGCAAGACACTAAAGAAAAGTTGCCTTTGTATGTACCTCGAGGTGAGCGGGGAAAGAGTGCAAGTCCAGCCAAGCGAAGTCCTGCACAGGAATGTTGCTCTAGTGGGGAACTTAGCCCTGCTCAGTCCACTAAACCAATGGCTTCTCCTTCTAACCATTCTGTTACTTGCAGCAGCCCAGTACCACCTTGTGACGATCTTGAGGTGGCTTCTCCTGGGTCTCCTGGATCTCCTGCGTCACCATCAGAGCAGGACTCAAAGCCCCTAAAAAAACGACGAGGTCGACGACCTCGCTGGACTAAGGCAGTCAGTCGCACACAAAAGCTAATGCAAGATACTGCTTGTCAACCCAAATCCTCCATAACAATGGATATAGGTCTTAATTCTTCACCACCCATTCGCCGACCTGTTGGAAGGCCTCCCAATGCTAATCGTGTGCCCCCTGTTGTCTCACAACTTTTTGCACCTCCACCTAAGAAAAGGGGACGCCCTAAATCCAAAATGCCAAGGCTTGATGCCCCTGTGCGTGGCCGCCCACCTCTCAAGGCAGCCCCCTCAAAAGTGTACTCAATGCTTAAGTCCAAAGAGGAACAGGATCCCCCTGTTTTGCACCCAGAGGTGGACCTGAACCCTCCTAAACCCATGCCAAGGAAAAGAGGGAGACCGAAACGATTGCCTCCAACCCTCCCACAGGAGACCCAGCCACCAACACTAGCACCAGAGTCAGGAGACGCTGCAACAGGCGACAAGGGCTTTCGTAGCAAGGGCAATGGGCAGCTCATAATGAGGACTATCATAGGCAAGATTAACAAGATGAAAACAGTAAAACGCAAGCGATTCCTTAGCCAGATACTATTGGGGTCTGGTTCGGGTTCTGATCAAGAGATCACTAAAAACACAAATGTGTCAGCATCAGTGGCTTCTGCACCCCAGTCTCTTTCAACACTTGCTGCAACCTTTGGTGGAAAACTTGGACCTCAGATCAATGTAAGCAAAAAGGGGACAATATATATGGGTAAAAGAAGAGGTCGCAAGCCAAAAGCATCAACTAGCCTATTAACAGGTGCCCCTACACCACCACCTGAACCTTTTTTGTCCCCAAACACCTCTTCCCCTCACCACCCACACCAGGCTTCACAAAACCATCAGGTCCCTCCCTCTGATATCTTCCCCTCTCCATCACTTTCCCAGTCCAGTGGGGGCCAAAGCCCCATCAGTGATGCTAGTTTTGTTGAGCCAGGTTCAGTTCACTTCATGTCCCACCCACACTGCAGTCACTCTCATCAGAGCCATCACACATTTTCCTTTACCCCGCCAACTTTTTCGGCGCCCTCCCCTCGTACTCTGGGAGTTACGACACCCTCACACTCCTCTCAAAAGAAGCCTTCTTGCAGAAGCCACCATCACCACCACCACCACTACCGGCAGCACTACCATTATCGTAAACTTTCACCACCCAGGCCACTGTTGCCTACATCCCCTGCACCACTTGGTGAGTTAAAAGAAGCTACTCCTTCCCCTGTCAGTGAGTCGCACAGTGAGGAAACTGTGCCTAGTGACAGTGGCATTGGAACAGATAACAATAGCACTTCAGATCGTGGTGAGAAGGCTGGAAGTGCCAGTGGCTTAACTGGGGTAGGAGTACCCCAGGCTATGAGTAGTGGGCTACTAATACCAGGCTTAATGGGGTCATCTGTGGGTGCTGGTGTAGGGCTTAATCCCAGAGGCAGTAGAAGACATTCATCTGTGCTTCTTGATCGCCCCTCACCCACTCCATCCCCACTTGGAACAAGGTCATCACCTGACCCACGCCGACCACACCCAGTGGCTCCTCCCTCTGGGCTACTAGGACACAAAGAGAAGCACAAGCATAAATGCAAACGCCGTGGGCATGGCTGCCAAGGCTACGAGAAGTTGAAAAGGCAAAAACGTAAACGCAAGAAGAAGTACTTGCAGCTGCGTTCACGGAGGCAAGATCCTGACTTCCTGGCAGAGCTTGATGAGATTTGTGTGCAGCTTAGTGAAATAAGAATATCTCACCGCACACCTGCCCTTCGATTGGGAAGCAGCTTGGGTCTGGGTGCAAGTCCTGCTGGCACAAGTTGCGGGGCAGGCTTATCTAGTACAAGAGCAGGTAGTGGCATTGGAAGTGGGACCAACCCACCACCTCATCATTATTTGCATAGAGACCTTCTGCCCACTATATTCAGGATAAATTTCAGTGGTTACTATTCACCCCACCCAGCCTACCCATGTGATTCTCTGCATTATGTTCGTAAGCCCGATCTCAAGAAAAAACGTGGAAGGCCCCCAAAACTGCGAGAATCCATGTCAGAGGTGCCTTTTGTTCCTGGGCTAGGTTTCCCCCTCTCCAGTGGAGGGTTCTATCACCCTTCTTATGGTGTTCCTTATTCCACTGGCCCACTCGGACTCGGTTACTACCGAGGATATCCCCCAGCTAGTGCACTATACCCCCACCCTCACCACCAGCCTACTCATTCAGGCCCATCCCATCATGGACACCACTCTCCTTCTTTCCCCCCTCCACCTACTTCATATGTTCATCACCATCACCCATCCCACCTTCTTCTAAACCCTTCTAAGTTCCACAAAAAGAAGCACAAACTGCTGAGACAAGAGTATATAGGTGGAGGCCGTTCACCAGTGCTCTACCCTGCTATGTCCTCTGAATTGTCATTTGGCTGGCACCACAAACACAAGCATAGACATAAGCATCGAGACCGTTGTGGAGAGGAAGAGGGTGAAGATGGTGCTGGTGCAGGAGCTGGAGCTGGTGGAGGAGGGAGAACCGGAGGTGAAGGCATGGGGACAGGACGAGGGGAGCGAGGAAGGAGGGGAGGAAGTCTGGAATCTCTCCAGCGTTGTGGATATGGACGAGATGGCTCGGCTGACTCCAGTGCTAACAAACAGGCAGCTGCCACATCTGGCAACTCCCCATCTTCTTCTTCGTCATCCTCAGCAGAAAGGTACAAGCGTAAAGAAGCTTCGATGTCCTGTCTGGGGCCTTCACGGTTATCTTTGGGCCGAGGCAGTCGAGGGCACCATCCTGTGGACTCCTGGTTTAGGATGGGCAGCTCTGATGTTGATTACTCAAAAATCTCACGTAGCCAGATTCTCAGCCAGGGTGCATTTTCTGATGGACACATGCAGGACCCAGTTGGCTGCTCAGACAGTGAGGAGGATGATCCTACTTCAGCTAACGAGGAAGAAGATTCAGGATCCCATCACACTAACTTGTTTGCTCCTGCCCTCACTCGGACTTCCCTTAAGGGTAATCATGGCAGGAAATGTGGGAACTCGGAGAGCCTGATACAACTGGACAGGCCTCTGAGAAAGGAACGCTCCACATCTGCTGAAAGAGAGTCTGGTGAGTATATTTAATGGATCACAGCTAATTTTAAACCACTGCGTCAGTGGTGACTAATATGCCTAGATTATAGTAATGAAATGTAATATACTGTCATCGTCATCTTCTCACGACTGCTCCCGTTAGGAGTCGCCATAAAGGATCCCTTTCGCTAATAAATGTAATAAACTGTAATATGCTTAATTTCAAAGGTCCAAGTCCTACATTTTTCAATATAAATTTTTGTGACAGGAAATCTTTTTCAAACTCTCTCCCTCTGTTATATTCAAACATTTTGTTGTTGGGCCTTTTAGATTAATATATTCCTTTGATTGTTCAGATTGGCAGTCTTTTAATGTGACTATTTCAGTATTATTAAAGTGTATTATTTAATACACTTAGAAATGATTTATTATCCTTTTTTTTTTTTTTAATCAGTATTATTAATGCTTAAGCAGGCTTAAATGTTTACTTTTTTTAATGTGAATTGGTTTAACTGAGGTTAACTGCTGCAAACTGATTAGGTACCTATATGCATGCATGTTGTCTTTATGTGACATCATGGAGTCTGTTTCATTAATCTGTTTTTGCTGTTTGTGTAGCTTATTTTCTATATATTGACTTTATGGACTAGATGTAAAAGCTTTTTTCAAATATTTGGGCCTTTTAATATTAGCTTGCTTTGCAGTTATCAAGCGTCTTGATATGGGACTGAAAATCAGTACTTGAGCCTTCTGAAGTGACCCAAATTCACTGACATTGTGAAGGTTATAGAAGTAATGCAGTAAAGAGTAGTCACATTCCAAATATAGCTGTTTCTTCTGTGTCCTTCAGAATTCTTAGCAGTAATTTGATTGGACGATGGCATCCTTTACTTCATGTCTCTAAGTATTAATGCCTAATCTGTCACTGAAGATCAGACTGTAGGCTATATTGATTTCTGTGCAAGACAGTCATCCCAAACAGTCAGACTTGTGTGGTTGACATCCCTCTGCTCAAATCTGCTGTTTGCTTTCTAACATCTAAAGCAGCAACAGCATGAAATGCCTTTCACAGCTTGAATGCTGCACCCTGCTTTAAATAGCAACAAGAGTAATGGCTTTGCGGCAATAGCAGCACTGTCTCCCAGAGCTCGTTTAAAAGCACTGGACTTAGGATTTTTTTTTTTGTGTGTGTGTTAAATTTTTTGTATACCCAAAATAGACAAATGCAGTGTTTCAGTCAATGCACAGACTATAAACCAAACAAACAGTGAATATACGCTGCACCTGCTACGTAATGCTGAATTAGTTGACATGGAGAGCTCCGGGTAAGGATTCTGGCTTTCCATACTGACAGATTTAGATGGTGTTTGTGCATGTGCCTACAGGACAGAATATAGTGTAGTGTGAAGCCAGTTGGGATAATTTAAGATTAGACCACAGGATGCTGTGAGATCCAGTGTTTGACTGCACCTCTGAGCTGTTTTAGATAAAAGATTGTCAAACAAGAAGGAACAGGAAGCGATCAAATGAGAATGGGTAAATGTATTTCTCATGTAATAATGAATTAAATGAAAGTTATGGTTTAAAATGGTTTATTAATGTTAAGTTCCTGATGCAAATGCCTAAAGACAAAGGTAAAGAAAAAAATTCTTAAAGAGAATAAGACTTGAGGAAAAGCTGTTTGACTGGGAGTGATGGAAAGATAGAAGGCGAAAGAATTTAACATGGTACTCTTGGTAGAACAGGTTCAAAAATTGATATAAGGATTGATAAAAACACATTTTCATGTGGCATTTTGTGATTATGGCCTACTGGCAGTCAATTTAGATTGTTGTTTTGAGCTTGGCCAGTGGTAATATATGAATAAATAAATATTGTACATTAAATATGGGTTGTTATATGATGTTTGTTTTTTCATCCTAATTAAGATTCTTCAAGACAGTACATGTAAAGAAAATTTTAAACAGTTGCAAATGTAATAATGAGCTTTGAGATTTTTTGTTTTTATTTGTATTTTAGATAAATAAAAATATTCAATTCTGCTTTGTACAACTTAATTTTAACAAAAAAAATACCGACAAGTATAACAAATCCTTAATGCAGTCCTGGTTTTGTCACCCACCGTATCATAGTATGTAAGAAGTATAATGAAAACAAAACACGACATTCTGAATCTATATTTATTATGTCAAACCTTGTCACCACTATTTTCACTGCCAAGCATTACAGTTCTATGTTAAGAACAACATGGTATGAGTGGGAGAGTTGCATTTGACTCAAAAATGTTAATATAATTTTCCAACCAGAAATGAAAATGGCATCCTATTACAGTATGGCATTTTGTTCCCAATGAGCAATTTCATGTCTAACAAGCTATTTCTGTCATTGAACTGCTACTCTTTTTTTTTTTTTTTTTTTCTCCCCTCCCCTATTTTCTTCTGTTGTTTTTCTAATAGGAGGCTCTGGTTTGCAGACACGAAGCACCCATTCAAGCACACCTGAATGTTCAGAGGCCCTTATCCATCGACACCATCACCATACTGCCCTGTCCATTTCCCATGCCTCCTCCTGCCTGTCTAACTGTGGCCTGGAGCAGCCTGGAGGTGGAGGGGCACCCCGGCCTTCCAGCCGTCAAGCAAGTCCTTCCACACGCCCTTCCCAGCCTGCATGTTGCTTAGACTCCTCCCCCTCGCACTCCTCTCACCGCTCAGCCCTGCCTCTTCCCAAGAATAACCTGCATCATGTAAACAAGATCCTCCGCGCCAAGAAGTTGCAGCGGCAGGCACGCACAGGCAACAACATGGTGAAAAAAAGGGGTCCAGGGCGCCCCCGCAAGCACCCTCTGCCCTCACCTCCCCCATCTCCCTTACCTCCACCCCCTGAACCAGAGAATCACATGCCCCCTGGTAAGCACAGAGGTGGCTGGGAGGGAGACACGGTCATTGACGTCATTGAGTCTGTTGTACAGGGTGAAAAGCGAAAAGGCCGGAAGAGGAAGTGCTGGGATAGAGAAAGGGATGAAAATGAAGAGGAGGATGAGGAAGATGCAGAGGAGGAAAGGGAGGAGGAGGAGGAGGAGGAAGTGGAAGTAGAACGACCAGAGGCCAGAGAGCAGGAAGTGACCGCAAGAGCCAAAGCAGCAGGTGGGGCAGGATGGCTGACACAAGAGCAGTGTTTTCAGAGGTATGCAAGTGTCTGTTTATTGATTGGTTGTAAAGGAGTTAATGCTAGATTGGATTAATTGACTTGGCTAATTTAGAGTCTCAGGGGCTATGGTAGTCATTTTACCTTCAGTCCAAAATAAAGACTAACACAGAAACATTTGAATTGTTTACTTCTCAGCACCGTGGAGGGAAAATCTGATGGCCACTCCTCCCCTGAATGCATAGGTCCAGCCCCCATGGAACAGGTTCAACCCACACCAATAACCAATCAGCGGGAGAAAAGAGCTGCTAGGCCCCCTAAGAAGAAGTTCCAGAAGGCGGGGCTATATTCAGATGTATATAAAACAAATGAGTACGTAAAAGTTAATTAGCAAGGCTTTGTTTGTGTGAGTTTTAATCAGAATAACTACAAGTTTTTTACTTTTCTGCACAATTGTCTCAAGTTTCACCTACTACCTTTGACTCCCCCATTATACCATACCACCATCAGTGAAGTTATACAGCCAATATTACAAGTCAATAGAAACCATTCTTTTTTTTTTTTTCTATCCTATTTGCCTTCCATCGAAGAGTAATATTGGTCAAGAAAATCTTGTTTAAATCTTAAAGTTGAGAGCTGTGAAGAAATAGCAGAGTATATGTTTTCCTGGGAAGCTTATAGCAGAAAATAGATTTATTTCTCCACGGTCAAAAGTAAACAGTCACAAACAATCAGTTGCATCCTATTGCTGTTCATGAGGTGACAGCTGCTGCTCTAGCTGTTCTTTTGTGTTGGTTAATTTGTTGAAGTTGTCTGGATCATTAGCCAGATTTTTTAAGTGGGATAGTCCACATCAGATTTTTGAATGCTGAAGACTCCTACAGTCAAATGTTACAAGACTGAAGCTACCCAGATTTCACAGAGAGAAAAGTCTTTTGGCAAAACGCATCACCCATATAGTGGAAGGTTGCATGCAGAGTCTTGTTCATATTATAAGGTCACAAGTACAAGCTGAGTGAGTTTTTAGGCAAGCCAGCCTTTAGGTACAAACACTTTTTTTTTTTTTTTATAATTAATGTACTGACCCTTTTAATTTCTTACACTCTTTCTTCCCGCTCCACCAGTCCTCGGAGTCAGCTGCTACAGCTTAAAAAAGAGAAGTTGGAGTATATTCCAGGTGAACATGAATATGGCCTTCTTCCTGCTCCCATTCATGTTGGTAAGTCTGCCTATCTTTATGTACACACATGCTGCCTAGAGCAAATCTTTTGAGTGAGGTTTGTGTTATCCTCTTATGTCTTACTTTCTTTCTTGATTCTAACAGGTTTTAAAGAAGTATTAATGTATTACTTTCACTTAAAAGCTTTGAGTGTACATATCACTGTGCCACTACATGAATTGTTTAGAAATAAATTACTTACCCTGTCCTCTTTAACAGTTTCTTAAATCTACATGTTTAGTGTTTGAGATGATTGGTTATCGGCTGGTTAAGTATTCAGTTATGTTGGAATCTGTGTAATTCTCCAGCCTGCAAAGTTAAATGAGGAGTACAGTTTATCACTCTAAGCCTGCCCATTATTAACCTCTGTCTTTCTCCTTTCCTTCTCTAGGGAAATACTTGAGACAGAAGCGCATTGATTTCCAGTTGCCTTACGACATCCTGTGGCTTTGGAAACATGACCAGGTAGTCTTGCTAGTCCTGTTCCCATTCCTTTAGCCACAGTCTGTGTAGGCTGTTTGTGATTATATGTAAGGTTGTCATATGCTTGTCATATGTTGTCATTTTCTAGCTCTATAAGAGACCAGATGTGCCTCTCTACAAGAAAATTCGCTCCAGTAAGGAGTTTTTTTTTTTTATATGTATCATTCAGTGCATATGCTGTAAATAACTGTACATGTAATAATTTATTCTAGTATTTTAGCCTATATTTTAGATTCTCTTTTATACCCTTTAATATTATCCCTCTCAGATGTTTATGTGGACGTGAAGCCTCTTTCTGGCTATGAAGCCACTACCTGTAACTGCAGGCCCCCTGAGGAACACTGCGAAAAGGGCTGCTTGGACGATTGCCTGAACAGGTAATTGCTCTTGATGCTATTTAACAGGGCTTCATTTAGAAGGCTTAAGCCTTTACCCCTATTCACCAGACTGATGTAGTTACAGGTAATTAGATCAGTCATCTTGTTTTCTTAGTTTGTAAGGTTTTACTTTGTTTGAAAATTTGGCATGCGTGTGTGTGGTGTTTTTTTTTTTTTTCTCTCCCCCTCTAAGGATGATTTTTGCTGAGTGTTCTCCAAGCACTTGTCCATGTGGTGAGCAGTGTGATAACCAACGTATTCAAAGGCATGAGTGGGTTCAGTGTCTGGAGCGCTTCCGAACAGACGGGAAAGGCTGGGGCATCCGCACAAAGGAGCCACTCCGTTCCGGCCAGTTCATCATTGAGTACTTGGGAGAAGTGGTCAGCGAGCAGGAATTCAGGTTGGCCAAATAGTTATGCTGGGCTTAAAAAAAATAATAAATAATAATAAAAAATAAAAAAAAAACCTTTTTGGGTTTTTTTTTAAACCCTAAGGAAACATAGGGCCAGTCTTGTTCTGGACTACTCAGGAAAGTACAGTCTTTGACTGTGCCTAATAATTTTCTAGGGAAACTGGACCATAGTATTTTAATGAGTAGGTGATATGTTCTGTGGCCATTTTTAGACGTTGCTATACACTTTGTTGTTTTGTGAATTATTACGAAAATTACAGTTATAGGTAATCACTCTGTACATTGTCTGCTATATTTCATACATGTAAATGGGTCTGTCTGCCTTGAATCACTAGATTTGGCATGATTGACCTTTTTCAGATACATTTATACAGTAATGCCATTATGCCTAGTTTATAGTTTGCAAAAGAATATACTTTTTTCTTTTACATTTGTGGGTATGGCTTTAATTTTTGCAACAAGGGCTAAAATATCAATATATTCTTCTTTTTAGTCTTTAAAGTCCAGAAGTGTTGAACCTCTCTCAAATTAATGTTGGGTAATTGGGTAATGTGAATTTGTTAGTTGACATTTAACTACAATACCCTTTAAACCCCAGAAATAGTTATTTAACAAAAAAAAAAATAAATAAATGTTTTGTAGATTTCATTTAGTCATTTCATTGTTTAGTACACAATTGACTACCATGCAATAATGTTGCCATTCTACCACATTAGGAGCCGAATGATGGAACAATACTTCTCTCACAGTGGTCAATACTGTCTGAACCTGGACAGTGGCATGGTCATTGACAGCTATCGCATGGGCAATGAGGCACGTTTCGTTAATCACAGTTGTGAGCCCAACTGTGAGATGCAGAAGTGGTGAGTCCAATAAAAGACTGGGACATCTTGGGATTAACTTAAACATGGTGTAATGAATCCTGTTTGCCCAAAAATAAGCATATGTTAATTCAGCATTGAATTTCAGAGTACAGTGAGTTTTTAAATTGTTCAGATTCATGAACACACATAGTAAAAAAAAAAGTTTTTTTGTCTTTTGATTTGTCATAAGTAATTTGTTGTTATTTGGTTGGTGAAACACAGCAATGGATGTGATTCTTTAAATTAGGGTTTGGCAGTATGAGAAAATATATTGTTATTGTGATAAATGAAATCACAATTATCTTTCCTGTGTATCTCATGATATCATTGTTAAATTAAGAACTTGACCAAAAAGAGCTTAATTAGACCAATTTTACAAGACAGTGTGTGGGGTGTTGATTTAAAACACTGTATTCAAGTTTTTGTGGCACTACTGGTTCTTCCCTTTATTTTCAAATAAATAGGATGTCCAAAAAATTTAAACCAATATGGAATATTGTGCATCATGAAACATTTATTTTAAAATGTTTGCATTATACCTCACCCCTATTTCAAAGGCTATAACAATGATGTTGGGAAACTGAACATTTAATCTTTAATTCTAAATGACTTGTTCAGGAATATATAATGAAATGTATATGAAAGCCGAAGCATTGTAGTTGGATACTTCACCAGCAGTGGATGCTGTTAGTGCAAGAAACAACAATGAAGATTTAAAAAAAATTCTTTTTTTAAAATCAGTTAATTTAAAATATAGAATAATATGTAGGTCTTTTCTGCAGCAGTCTATGTATGTTACACTGTTGATCTGGTGCATAAACAGTTCTAAGACATTAGTTGTTGACGATACATAAAGGCAAAGGGAAAGTATTTTTATTTCAAATTTTTTGAGATATTCTAAAAATTTTGTGTTCTGTCTTAAACCTTAGGGCCTGATTTAAGACCTTGTGTCCTTTTTTTTTTTTTCCTTCTTTTTTCAGCTGAAAATTGGAAATGAACTGAATTTTCCCAAAAATCTTTCTATGGCCCTTTTAAGTTGCTTATTCTTTATTACATAGCACCTGGTCCTTGAGCTGCACTCTCTGAATGATTGCAAGGAGCAAGTGGTTTTTACAGTTCCACTAATTCAACCCCCCCCAGTCTGTTGTGTGATGATAAATGGTGGTGATTAAGTAAAATGTAAACATGTAATATGGCAGTGCACTCAAGATGTAGGCCACTGACTCCACATCTGCTTGGCACCGAAAAACGTGTGCACACAACAGAGAGAGCTTCCGTGTTTGGTGATGTTGGGTCATTCATCTTGTCATGGAAGAGTGCTTATGTATAGCTGGTAGAAGAACGTGGAGGACACAGCTGTGCTGCCCACTAGATTTTCACACATGCACATTCCTTCACTTAAACATGGAGACACAAAAGCTATTGTGTTTTGGAAAAAATAAAAGAATTTATAATTTTCTAACTTCAACCAGTTGCGAAAAAGCATTATCATTTTATCTTCACTTTTTTCATTTTTCTTTCTTACGGTCATGTTCTCTTTATAAACCTGCAATAATTGCATTATATACCTGAGATAATGGATAAATGATCACAATTTCCTGTTTCAGGTCAGTGAACGGGGTATACAGAATTGGCCTGTTTGCTCTGAGAGACATGGACAGTGGAACAGAGCTTACCTATGACTACAACTTTCATTCCTTCAACACTGAAGAACAGGTTTTTGTGGCTTTTGTATTACTGTGTTTCTAGAATTGCAGACACTGGCATGTGTTCATGGCACAGCATTGTGTCTGAAAGGTCCTTCCCTTTATACCTGTGCTCTCGTTAATGAATATGATCTTTTTCCTGTACAGCAAGTTTGTAAATGTGGCTCAGAAGGTTGCCGTGGAATCATTGGTGGCAAGAGCCAACGAATCAATGGGCTACCTGGCAAAGGGGGAGCAGCAGGTGGAGTCCGAAGGCTTGGTAGACTAAAAGAAAAACGAAAGTCAAAGCATCAGCTGAAAAAGCGGGTATGGTGACTAAAGAGGTGGATTGAATAGATAGAAGTTAATTATTGTAGCTTTTAGGACACAAAAACTAACATTCCTTTTTTCTCACAGGAGGAGGAATCTAGTGACAGCAGTAAGTTTTACCAGCACCTCCTAATGAAGCCCATGTCTAATAGAGAGAGGTAGGTTATTGCACATAAGAATGTGAACATTTTTCTGCGAATTTGGGAAACAAAATCATAGATTCACTCCGTTAGAAGCAGTCATGCACACACAATCTCATTTACTGAGATTTTCAATGACATTTTAACAGATGTTCAGATACAGCTGCATATCCCAGCATGCTCAGCTGACGAGGGCTCTTCTGGGTTGCAGGAACTTTGTGTTGAAGCACCGGGTGTTCCTGCTGCGGAACTGGGAGAAGATGAGGGAGAAACAGGAGCTTCTTAAGAGGGAGGGAGAACGGGAGCGAGAGAGGGAAAGCAACAGCCTCTCTCCATACGCCCGCTGGGGAGGTGTCATCAGGGATGATGGCAACATCAAGTCAGGTGTGTGAATGTCTGAGAGTTGCACCTCAAAAACATCCATAGTTAGGGCAGATGAATGAAGTGACTAAAAATATTACTGTTAAATAGTTTCCTTTCAGTCAATACGGTTATTATTGATCTTTTTTTTTTTTAATTTTACAACCTTAGGTAATTAAAAATATAATGGAAAAAAATCTACAAAATTAGCATAAATAAGCATCCTATAGCTGGGCTGTTTCTATACATGTAGTTTGTGAATGATGATATTGCATATTCAGTGTGTAGAAGTGGCTAAGGTGATAAAACAATAAGTCTACCATATTCTCACTCTTGGGCTGGATGGTTTTTCTGCAACCTTTACACACAACGGTGGTCTGGTAACTGTCAGACCTTTTAAAAAAATTAAATGAGCAAAAAAAATCAAAACTGCCAAAGAGCCAACTTTTTTTTTTTTTTTTTTTTTTTTTTACCATTACCAGTCTCCTCACAATCTGCACTTATTTTCTCACTCAGTGTGCTGTTTCTGTTGTTTCACAGTTTGACAGTGTAGCCACACAGGATACCAGTTAATGTTTGCGTGTCACTTATAGCACAAATGATTCTGAGTTCTGATCTAGGCAAAGGCTTAAGTTGTTATTATGCAAAATGTTTTAGATTTTATTTATATTAATAATTATTACATGCATATTTGCATGTTCATTTACTGCCTTGCGACTGACTGGTGACCTGTTCAGGTTGTTTCTCTTCCTTTCATCCTGTGAGAGGTGGGATAGGCTCCTGCTCCATCTGATTGTAATAATGACCGAATGAGTTAGTAATTGCATATTCATATTTTATCTTATCTTGTTTATGAAAAAATTTTGTGGCTTGTAATATCTAGCCCTTGCTCATTGGTGAAAGTGACTACCCTTGTCATTATGAAACGCAGCACAACACAACGAAATTCAACCTCTGTGTTTCACCCATATACACACATGTGCAGCAGGGGGCAGCTATTTAAAGCGCCCGTGGCGCAGTGATGGGGACAGTACCTTGCTCAAGGGTACCTCAAGGCAACCTACTGATGAGGGAATTGAACCCACATCCAGGGCCAACTCCCTAACCACTAGGCCACTGCTGCCCCGGTGGTAGTACTATATATTGGGGATATACACAGTAGAAACCCTGTGCCCATAAACCAATTAAAATAATAATTTCTGTTTTTCTGGTCAACTTATTTTTTTATTAAATAGTAGCTCTTGCTCAGGTTCAGCATTTACTTTAACAAACTTATGAAGTAGCCTTAAAGATTATATTACTGTAGCTTATAATTTTATTTTTGTATGTTTTTATTATTTTTTCTAATCAAGTTGTTGAAACCTTAATTTGCATCAAGCAAAACCACCTTTGAAAGATTGCGAAGTTGTGAGAAGTTAGAACATGTATGTTAAAACATTATACATTAGAGCTATACGTTTAAGTAAAACAAGGCAAGAATAATTACTTCTGTGCACCTTAAAGCACTGGATGGTGTGTTTATCCCACTGGATTAAAAGTCACAGTAGAGTGAACTGACAATACTCTGAATAATTTATTCTATCAAGTTTTTCATTTATATATATATTATTTTATTATACATTATCAGGTCACATAGGATGTTTTTTATTATCTTTGTTCCATTTATTGATAGTTGTGTGTGTGTGTGTGTGTGTTTTGGTATTAAGATCTAATTAAAAATTAAATTGTCTTTCGTCTTGGTCCAATTTTGTTTGCATACTAAATTATCTGCGTGTGTGTTTCAGATGTGTTCCTGACACAGTTCTCAGCACTGCAGACATCTCGTTCAGTGCGCACACGCAGACTAGCTGCTGCTGAGGAGAATACTGAAGTCACCCGCACGGCAAGGCTCGCGCACATCTTTAAAGAGATCTGCGACATGATCACCAGCTACAAGGGTCAGGGAACACATGTGCACACAAACACAAACAGCATCATACAAAACAGTGGCGGCTGTAATGAACACATACACTTTCTTGGCTCACAGACACACACGTTCTTCATTTTTTAACAGCACACTCTGTCAACACTTCCAGCTAATGTGTTATCTCACTGTTAATGAGTGACTAATGACAATCTGTCTCTCTGCTGTTGGCACATACTGTTGCTGACACACACACACTCATACACGCACACACCAGTGGAAGAGCTGTGTAACTATCCGCACTATAGCCATAAAACCGCTGATCTAGTACACTTTGTTGCACTGCCCATCAACTTGTGATGTTTTGTTCCATGAACACTCCAGCCCTCTGACGGAAGAATGTACTGTCTGTTGTTTTCTGTCTGCTGTCTGCACTTGCTTGCCTTGTCTTATGTCCTCTTGTGTCTTATGTTGTGTCTGATGTCTTCCATAGTAGCACCAGGGTAGCACACATAGTAGCACCAGGGTCCTGGAGGAACGTCATTTCATTTCACTATGTACTGTGTATATGGTTGATATGACAATAAAAACCTACTTGACATAACTATGAGCAGGGTGGTGGTGGTCTAGTGGTAGGGTACTCGCCTACAGACCAAGAGATTGCCGGTTCGAATCCCACTTCCAGCACTACCATTATTGGGTTCCTGAGCAAAACCCTTAACCCCAAATTGCTCCTGGGGGATTGTCCCTGTAATTATGAAATGTAAGTCACTCTGGATAAGAGCATCAGCTAAATGCCGTAAATGTGTATTTTGCTTTTAGGTAGGTCTGCCAAAATTGGGTAGGTTGTTGCACAGCTTGTAACCTGATGGCATTAATAAAATGCACACAGCATAACTGAATTAATTCAGCTGACAAGCATGATTTATAGAAATGACAGCAGGCCTGTATTCTTTACAATCCTCTTAAGGTTTTATTATAGCAAAACATCAAATTATATTCTTTTCAATGGTGAGTGCTTGTGATATATTTTTGGCCTGTTGATCAAGGGATTTACCCAAGGGTAATTTATTTAGCTTAAGTTAAACATGGATACAAATGCTAGCATTTGCACTTATGTCGGTCAGCTGTAGAGCAGGAGCCGAATCCTGCTGTGTAAGAGCTACTTTTGCTCACACAAAAGGGAAATTTCATAAAGATGATGGTGGGTTTTTTTTTTTTTTTTTTGTCTACTTTATGCTCAGTTTTCTTTTTCTTTCTACAGACCAAAGCCATGCACAATGCTGAACTGCCTGTTTTAAGAAACACGCTTATTCCATTTTTTCTATTTCCATGTAGATTCAGCCGGCCAAACCCTTGCTGCTCCTCTGCTTAATTTGCCTTCTCGGAAGAGGTATATGTCTGATAAATTTCTGATTAATTTTGCTTTATGCTGTACTGTATCACTGTCTCTTAATAGATGCATGATGAAGCTTTCCAGCTTCATAAGTCTGTTTCTAGATGAGACATAATATTTGGTCTGTAGTTTCATGTCTGCAGTGTCAAATTAATAGATTCTTAAAGAAAAAAATATAGGCTCATAATTGGATGAGTAGCTTTGTTGCAGCAGGTAAACAGAACTGCAAAGAAAACAAAACTTAAAAACCCTGCAGTAGGCAACACTAAATCAGCATGAAGTGGCTGGATAAACCTGGGCTGATGTAAGATGTATCTAATATCCACACTAGTGTATATCTGACGAATGGTTGTGTGTGTTTTTCTTTTTCTTCTGTCGCTAAATGTACATGTGTTTCTAGGAATATGCAGTACTATGAAAAAGTTTCAGATCCTTTGGACCTCAGCACTATAGAGAAGCAGATCCTTACTGGACATTACAAAACTGTGGAGGCCTTCGATGCAGACATGCTAAAAGTATTCCGCAATGCTGAGGTCAGTTTTAACAGCAGCCATTTTTCAGAATAAGTGTGTTCACTGTCGCTTAAGAAAGTATTGTAATATGCAGTCTCCGTAAGATTTTTCATGTTCAAGACATGTTAATGCTACTGCATACTTTGGTTTAAGTTCTAGCAGTTAAAACTAAGATCTAAGCAGGTTTAAATTGGAATCGGAATGAAATGGACAATACTATTACTGAATGCACATGGGTGCCAACTAACTTTTTCAGGGGTCCCCATACCATTTGTCCAATACATTCTATTTAATTGGACCAAATACCTAATCTGCAATCATCCATCTTTACTGATTGGGTGAATAATTGTCAGTTGTCATTCAAAGGTTTCAGTATCATCAGGTTTTTTATTGACTTTCAGTCTAATCAATATGTATCTGCTTGCTCTCTGAAGAAATACTATGGGCGCAAGTCGCCAGTTGGTCGGGACGTGTGCAGGCTTCGCAAGGCGTACTATGGTGCGCGACATGAAGCTGCTGTCCAGATCGACGAAATCGTGGGTGAAACAGCAAGTGAGGCCGACAGCTCAGATTCTCTGGAGCGTGACAATGCCCACCACCATCACCACCATGGGGCTGGTAACCATGACAAGGACGATGATGTCATTCGCTGCATCTGTGGAATGTACAAGGATGAGGGGCTGATGATCCAGTGTGAGAAATGCATGGTGAGACCTGCTTCTTAACTTGATTCTGAGTGATGTCTTGAATGTGTTTCCTCTAATAGTGACTTGGATCAAATTGTGTCCATCATAGTAAGAAATGACGGGTTTTTGACTGATACAATTGAGGTTGTTTTTATTTAATTCCATTTTATTTTTAGCATTTTGTTGATCTCTTACTATACTAAGTGTTGTAGAGAAATAGTTTTTCACATTGATTAACATGAGAGTATTTTGTTACCCTTTTCTCCTCTTAACTAAAAGCCATTTAATAATAATTGAATGGTGTAAGATCAGTGTTACAGCAGCCATAAAACTGTCTTTTTCTATCTTGTCTTTCTATCTTTAGGTCTGGCAGCATTGTGACTGTATGCGTCTAGAAGCGGAGGTTGAGCATTATCTTTGTGAGCAGTGTGATTCTCGCCCAGTGGACAGGGTATTTAACTTTACACCCTGTTACCAATGTCCTCAGTCCCTTTTGCATTTTTGCATCTACAGTGTCATCTCCCTGCTACAAACTGTGTTCTTAAAAGCTTTCTTATTACTACGATGTCCAAGTAGTAACATTGAACATGAAGTGGCATTCAATAACTCAAGTGTAATTTGTATGCAAATGTTTGTGTTTCACTTTCTGTTTACTCATACTTTTTTCTTACTCAATAGGAAGTCCCCATGGTGCCTCAGCCTAGTTATGCGCAGTCAGGCTCTATCTACTACATCTGCCTGCTCAGAGATGAGCTGTTACTACACCAGGGTAAGTCTTTGTTGGGGTTTTGTGTGTATGTATGTATGTATGTATGTATGTATGTATGTATGTATGTGTGTGTGTGTGTGTGTGTGTGTGTGTGTGTGTGTGTGGTAATAATAATAATAATAATAATAATAATGAGAGAGATCGAGAGAGCAGTTCAAGTCCAATTAATAGCTTGGAATGTAACAAAGGTAAGAGGTGAACAGCCAGTGGTTAAAAAAGAAGGTAAGGTTACCCATCTCGGCGGCCCAAAGCTTCAAGCACAGATTAACAGTGGTTGTACTAAGCAAGTCTCTCTCTCTATATATATATATCTCTCTCTCTCTCTCTCTCTCTCTCTCTCTCTCTCTCTCTCTCTCTCTCTCTCATATATATATATATATATATATATATATATATATATATATATATATATATATATATATATATATATATATATATAAAAATACATCTCTCTCTCTATCTCCATCCATCCATTTTCTGCCGCTAGTCCCAAACGGGGTCGCGGGGGAGTGCTAGTGTCCAACTCCAGCACACACAGGGCGGTGATCGGGACGACTCCTGGACAGGTGGTCGCTGTGCCTATCGCAGGGATATATATATATATATATGGCATACACAATATTTATGATAGGAAATAAAGTGTCCAGCGCATAGTTTTTCTGTGATTGTGATCAGTGTAAAAAGTAAGTTCTGAACCTATATTTTACTGGGTAAATAGAACACTGAGTTTATATTGATGTGTTTGACAGGTGACTGTGTGTACCTTATGAGAGACAGCAGACGCACTCCAGAGGGCCAACCTGTGCGCCAGTCCTACCGCCTCCTGTCCCATGTCAACAGGGACAAGCTAGATATCTTCCGAATTGAGAAGCTCTGGAAAAATGAAAAGTAGGGCCTCCCTCTCACACATTAATTTGCATTGTCTTACCAAAAAGTTTGCAAATTGTCCTTGCTTAACTGTTCTTGGAAAAAAAAACTTAAAACATATTTATGTGATGTTATATTCTATTTCTCACCTTCCTTTGCCTATTGAAGGGGTGAAAGATTTGCCTTTGGTCATCATTATTCCGCCCCCATGAGACCCATCACTCGCCCTCACGTCGCTTTTACCATAATGAACTATTCCGAGTGCCTCTCTATGAGATAATTCCTCTGGAGGCAGTGGTGGGTACATGCTGTGTTTTGGACCATTACACCTATGGCTCTCTAACTCTCTCTAATTGGTGCTGTATTCAGACCTGGCTTTAGTTCTGAAACTCGCTAATGGAGCGTAAGACCTTCACACACACACACACACACACACACACACATGCTCTCACGAAATTCATCACTACACAGCTTGCTATAGAGGATAAGTGTTGCCGGGCTACAATGCGAATAGATCAGAAAAGGATTCAACACCCCCTATGGAGAGCATTCACTGCCTTTTTACTCGTCTTTTTCTTGCCGTTTCTCTGTCTTTCTCTCTCTCTCTCTCTCTCTCTCTCTCTCTCTCTCTCTCTCTCTCTCTCACACACACAACCTGTGACGCTGTGACCTCAGGTCGACCGAAAGGTGTAAAGGAGCAAGATGTGTACATATGTGATTATCGACTGGACAAGTCTGCCCACCTGTTTTACAAGATCCACCGTAACCGTTACCCAGTCTGCACTAAACCCTATGCCTTCAACCACTTTCCCAAGAGGCTTACACCCAAAAGAGACTTCTCAGTAAGTAGTAACTGGTGAAATATTTATTTATTTATATCAGCAAGGTCAATTCACTCCTTTTTTAAATATAGATGTTTTATTTTGAGATCAAAAGATTTTCTGCTTTTATTTTCTGGTATTTACAGAAAATAGAGCATAGCATAGTTTAACATGTTTCACATGTAAGCTCAAATACACCTACTTGGGGACCACCATTATGCCTATAGCATGTCTTGGTGTCAGCCATGTCAGCAGATTCTTCCAGCCTGTTTTGAAAGTAACTCATTGTCATAGCTACTTGTCCTAATTAGGGTTGCAGGGTATGCTGGAGCTTATCCCAGCTCTCACAGGGTGACAAGTGAGGAAACAGCCTGGACAGGTCGAATTGTCAGTATTAGAAAATATAACTAAACATCTCTCTTTCAGCCTCACTATGTGCCAGATAACTACAAGAGGAATGGTGGCCGTTCAGCATGGAAGAGTGAACGGTCCAAAGGAGCAGTGGTTTGCGATGAAGACCCTTCCCCCAGTGGGTCTTGTGACCAGCTGTCCATGACCTTCTCTAGAGACGGGGAAGGTGGTGGGGCAAGAGGAGCAGATGGAGAAGTGGATCGGGCCCATGTGGATTCAACCGGACTAATCTCACTAGCTCCGCCACAGGAACGGACGAGAGCAGGAGAAGATGAGGATGAAGAGGATGATGAAGAGGTAGATGAGGAAGAGGAGATAAGGAAGTTGGAAGAGGTATCTAGTGAGAGGGGAGGAGGTGCAGAGTCATTGGAACCCCTTGCCTCATCATCGCTCTCTTCTTCACCACTTCACACCTCCATCCTGGGACGAAGGGAAGCACAGAGGGAACGACTGAACAAGATACTGCTACATCTGCTGCATCGGGCACCCAGCAAGAATGGTGAGCGGCCAATGGTAAAGTTCAAAAGAGAGGAAGAAAAAGAGTGAAGTTATTTTAGAGCAGGTTCAACACAACTTTTTGCTCTAACAAAGAGAACAAAATTAATTCACTCAGCTATCTTTTTGAGATATTATTAATATCAATCATTTACATCTTGTCATATTTTATTTATTTATTTTTGGGGGGGTTTTTTGTTTTTTTGTTGTTTTTTTTTGTTTTCATTTTTTAAGTGCACCTGTGTTACCTACTGTAGCTGCTCTGTTTCTGCACATTTGATAAGAACATCCAACCCTCCTTGTCTCTCAATGGAAAGGCATACCCATAGGTCCCATGCTGATCAGGTGCAGTGGAGTGTGTCATGCACAGTACCACAGCAGTGTACACTTTTAGGCTACTTGCCTTATTGACACATTCAGTACTGTGGAGAAAGTGCTTCTCTGAAAAGAGTTCTTCTGTATTTGTTTAATTAAATCACTAAATTGTTTCTAATCTCCAAAAAATGTAATATGCTCAGATGTTTTTTAATGATTAGTGATTTATTGAAGGACAAAATCAAACTAATATCAGCATCACCCATGTGGAAAAAACAATTGCCATATAAGCCATTTAGTCACCCAGTGAACCACAATGAAATGATAAAGGGTTAAATTATGTCTAGATGTCACTTCAATACAGTTTCAATATTGATATTGAACTAACACTTTGGAAAGGGTTACAAATCAAACTCCAGTAAATTGCTGAGAGCCATCATCTCCAAATCTCCAAACAAAGAAAAAAACCCTAGTGGCCTAGTAAATTTATAAAACCGCAAAGAAAACTCTCAGCTCTCTCAGCTAACTCTCAGCTAAATTTCACTTAAAGACACTGGGTAAAAATTATTTCAATGAGCGTGTGCCAATTGCTCAAATGACTCAAGCAGTTTGGTTATACAGCAGGACAACAGTCCAAATATTTAAGCAAGTCCACCTCTATCTAACCCATTTCAAAATCTCCTTTTTTTTAAATCTGAATTCCAGATTGAGATGTTGAGATCTCCCCTAAAATGGGCAATTTATAGTGGAAAACCCTCCAGTGTGAATAAAATGAATGCAGTTTTGTTAGGAAGAGTGTGCCAAGTTGTCATCATAGGCATGTCAAAGATTGATCTCCTGTTACTGGAAGCATCTCATTTTCAGCTGTTGCGGTCAAACCAAGTACAACATTTTAGGGAGCAGTTACTTTTTCACAAAGGCGATATCAGTGTTGGTCAGTTTTTGTTGTTCAATAAATCATTTTTAAATTTTTTTTTTTTTTTTGGTCTTTACTCGGGTTGAACATTTAGTGGATAAATGCAGAGGAAAATCAGAACAATACTTTTTCCCAGGATGATGTGTCAACAAGGTAAGTGTCTAAGTTACATGGTTGACAGGGTTAAAACCCCAGCAGTGCTGCTTTGCCTGATACACTCACTCCAGTGTTTTTTTTTTTTTCCCCCCACACTGCTGTTTGGTGTTTCAGGGCTCCAGCTAGTAATTGAAAACATGTGAAGGTGAAAGTGACCATTTTTGTCATTGTGAACCATGGCACAACACACAATGAAACTACAAATTATGAAATTACACCTCTGCATTTAACCCAAACACTCACATACGTGCAGCAGGGGGCAGCTATTGAAAGCGCCCAGGGGGCAGTGATTGGGACGGTACCTTGCTCAAGGGTACCTCAGGGCAACCTACTGGTAAGGGATTCAAACCCACAATCTTCCGATCCTGGAGCCAACTTCCTAACCGCTAGAGGCCACCACTGCCCTAAATAAAGTATTCAATATGAACCTATAAAATTACTAGCAAATGTAGCTTTGATGTAGGTTTAATTCATTGATACCTAATTAAGGTGGATGGTACTGTTGTTTATTTTATTAGTTTAATGAACTGTTACCTGTGTCTCCCACAGCGATTGATGTGACTTATCTTTTGGAAGAGGGCTCTGGACGTCGACTACGCAGACGGACTCTTGGACTGAGTGACTTTATGAGCAGGAAGTAACATTTTCCGTGCTGCCAGAAAAGCGTGTAACCCCTCTTCTTTGCACAGCAAAAATGAGCGAAAAAAAAAGTCATATGCAAGAGGGGTGACAAAACAGCTAAAGGGCGCGAAAAGTATGAGAGAGGAGAGATACTTTGAGAGGTGAAGTCTCCTTTTTTATGCATCTGCCCTTCTGTCTGCTCTCTTTCTAAATGAACTTAAAAAGAGAGTTTAACTTAAGTGCACAGGACACAAGGATTTTGCCAGCGATGAGAGAATCCTGTTATCACCTTGGTGCGTTAAAGAAAAAAATACGATGCAAAGACTCAAGTGTCAAAGACTGAAATGAACATAGGAAAATGTACTACGGGCGCTTTAAACTGAAGAGAAAAAAAGCTATTTAAGCCTTGAATTTCAGAGGAACTTTTCCCATATGAACTTCGTCTAACAGTCTTTCAGTTTCCAAGCATCACCAGAGGTCAATATTTTAGAGGCAGCACGTGGTACTAAATAGAGTTTGAGGCCTCTGTTAATGACTGGCTAAGTAGTTGTATTTTGAAGAGAGAAGAATGGGAGACCAGCGCCCCCTAGTGTTAGGCAGCAAAGAAACCCATATTTACAGCGAGTCCGAGAGGAGGGGAGGAAGAGGAGCAACATAGGAGGTGCAGTGGAGCGCACATAAACACTGCTGGTGGACTGGGACTAAAGGAAAGAGTGGGAAAGAGGAGGATGAGAGCAGCAGAGAAAGAGCTATGGCTAACTGCACTTTTTTTTTTTTTTTTTTTCCCCCTCTTCTCCTGTAGATGTACATACGAATGAGAGACACTAACACTCAATGCAGTATTGAACTATACTGTGTGGTAAAAGCAAAACAAAAGTATAATCTCTTTTTTGGTTGTTTATCTGTCATACTATTCTTACATTAGGAATTGAGCAGTATGGTGGGGGGATGGAATTGTGAGATTGGGAAAAGAGAGACAGTTTAGCTTCTGTCTTTGAAAACACAGAGGCTGGTCTGTGAAGCAGCCAGCCCTGCCCTGATATTGAGTATGTGATTCACCAGCTCAACAGAATCGTTAACCAGTGGGGGTGCACTGAATTAAACTAACGCCTTAGAATGCCATGGTCTTGACCTGTGCATGTGTGTGTGTGCGTGCATTCTTTTGAGTGCTGGCCCAACTGTACATAAATAGTCAAAAAAAAAAAAAAAGTCAAACATTTAGAATGATTTTTAAAAAAGGGCTTGACGGCAGTTGATGAGCGAATGCATCTTGCGATGTCATGCTTTCTTTGAGAGGGAATTTGAGTGATTGAGGGAGGGGGATTTGGAGTGTTACCTTTTTATGTCTTTTGTCATGATTTAGATGGCCATGGAGAATGTTTAAAATTATTCAGGGTTGTTTTTTTTTTTGTTTTGTTTTTTTTTTTTTTGCCCCTTTTTTTTTTCAGAAATATCCCCCTTTGGTGGAATGACCGATAAGAGAGATTAAAAGCAAGGCAGGAAAAACTGACAAAGAAAGGAAAATGTATAGTGCCAAGCTATGTATATATACAGACAGGAATATGTGAGACATGTCTCCAAAAGCAATATCTTGATAATGGATTTTGTGTATTGTATTGTACAGGACTCAACCCTATATGTATTATTATTATTGCTATTATTATTATTATCATTATTATGCCATTTGTATTAATATAACTGTTCGTTTAAGCTTGGGCTGGAAGATGAAATGGCTGTTGAACGTTAAATATGTATCTGGCCAATGAGCAGGAAAAACGAGCAACTGAAATCTTACCGCCCAAAAAGAGAAGCCCTAAATTGACATAGGAGCACAGTCAGATGGATGGACTGGAAAGTATTTTGGACATTGCAGTGACCCCAGACCTGACAGCTTTCATTGTAATTATTAATTTTAACATTATTCTAATTATTATTATTACTTTTGAAGGTGGGAAAGAAAAACGCTACCCCTTGTTTCTTGCTGCAAAGTGTTGAACACTAAAAAAACAAACCAACATAAAAATGTAAAAAAACAATATTTTAGAAGATGATGGAAACAAAAAGGAAAAAAAACTATCAGCTGAATATCATGTTCTCTATCTCCTTTTTCTTTCTTCCCCTTTAAATTGGGGGGACAAAATGGTTCCTTTTTTTTGTGATAGCAGTCATAATTATAATGCTTGTATTTCTTGTGTTTGTGTGTTTTTGTGTAATTTGTTTAGCTCTTTTTAGACAATCACAAAAATAACATGCAAGCATTGTATATGGACAGACTGACAGACATTTTGTGTTGTGTACAGTTTGTCAAGACTTCTTCCACTCTGGTTAAAAGTTTGTAATTATGATTCTAAAGTCTCATGAAAATGCTGTTGGTTTTTACTTTTTTGTTTTATATTCTATTTGTTTGGGGGTTTTTTTGTTTGTTTTTGTTTGTTTTTTAATAAAAAGCACTACATTGTTGTGAATATACCTGCCTGTTGCTCATACATTTAGCCAAGAATCATGTGATAGTTCTTTACTAGGTCATAACTATTGATACTCAAAGTATACAGTCAAAACATATTTTAATTGTATGGATAGTCAATTAATACATCTGCAAATAAAGTGAATTTTAACTATTGAATAGAACATTTACACTGTGTACCCTTATTTGAATCATTCCAAGGCTGCTCATTGATGAGCTCCAAGGTATCTTCATCTGTTTTCTTATGCATGCTTTAACTAGTGGCGTGTATGTGGATGGGACAGTTTGGAATCTGAATCTCTTCAGCCCCCCTTTTAATTTGTTAAATTAATTTTGAAAAATTTTAGCTCAAGAAAAAAACCAAAGGGGTCCTGAGCCACTCCCAGGCCAGTCCAGATATAACGTCTTCAAAGTGTCTTGGCTCTGCCCCTTTTGGTAAAATTTCCTCTGCCACAACAATATGGTACACATAACTGCTCCAATCCGTCTATTGATGTGTCACTCCATTTTAACCTTGCTCATGAACCTGAGATACTTAAGCTTCTCACCATGAGGCAGTAATTATTTTCCAGCCCAGAGGGGGACAAGCCATTTTTTCCTAAGAAAAAAAAAAAAAAGCCTTCAGCATTTTAGCAATGTATCTCAACTTCGATTCCTTGCTGCTCAGGAGTTGACTGCCTGTGTGACCAGGGAAATGAAAAATGACGCATCTAAATCTGTCAAGGCTAAGAAATCCTCAGTGTTCCTTCCACTGTCTGCCTGCCTTATGAGGTCAGAGCGTTCCGAACCCTGCTATAAACAGCCTGGAGGAAGCCCTGTCTGCCCCTCCTGAGTCACCTTAGAGTTAGGCAGAAACTTTTTGAGACCCATTGTTGCTTCCCTATCTGCTGTCGCTGTATTGCTAATATCTCTCAGCCAATTAGAGAATTCCTATAACTAACTACACACAGAAGGAATCCTTCTTTAGCCTGACAGCTTCCTTTACTGATGTTTTTCACCACCAGGTGCTTGGGTTGCCTCCATGACAGGCACTGACAGCTGTCCAACCCACAGCTCACGGCAGCCGCTTCAGCAATGGTTGCTTTGAAATGGATGTCTGGACTATGTGCTCCCAACCTCCTGCGGGATCAGGGAGAAGCTCTTCTGGAGGTGTGAGTTGACCTTCTGGACAGGATCCTCTACCCTCAACCCCTGTTTATTTTATCAGGGGTGTCTTGGAGCACCACAGTGGCGCAGTGAGTAGTGCTGTTGCCTTACAGTGGGAAGGTCCTAGGTTAAATGTCCAAGTGAGGCAGTTTGGGTCCTCTCTGTGTGGAGTTTGCATGTTGTCCGCAGGGGTTTTCTCTGGGAGCTCTGGTATCCTCCCACCATCCGAAGACATGCATGTGAGGCGGACTGAAGATACGAAATTGTGTGTGTGTGTGTCATCTGCCCTACGAGGGACTAGAAACGTGTTTTTTCCCCATCTATTGTGAAAGGTGGGATAGGCTCTAGCACCTCGTGACCCTAATTAGACAAGTAGCTATAAAAATGACTGAGAGTAATAGGCCTGTCTAACTGCCTTCTCAGCCATCTGATCCAACTCACCACCAGGTGGTATTCAGTTGAATGCTCTGCCCCTCTCTTCATCCTAGTGTCCAGAACATATGGCCACAATGTTGATTATTGACTTCTGGTCTAATGAGCTCTTGTACAATGTATACTTACAGCTGAGGCCAACATTATTAGCCCCCCAGGAATTATGGAACATTTTTTAAACTTCATTCCAATGTTTGCAGCATTGATGAAACTTGATATAAGCAAATATTCACCAGTGCTATTTAGTAGCTTTTGGTACATTTTGTAATATTAAATACATTTTTAGGCTTGCTTTATATCAAATATAGAAAAAAATGGTGTGGTCAAAAATATTAGCCCCATGTGAATATTTGCTTTCAAAACACACCTACAGTAATTAACCAATCAGCTTTGAAATCACACCTGTGCAGTCACTTGGCTTCCTAACAACATTCAATCAGCATAAAAAGACTCCAAGGAACAGCTCACTTGAACACATGAGAGGGACTTTTACTCACCATGCCAAAGACAAAGGAAATCAGTCTGGAGCTCAGAAAGAAGATAGTTGAGGCTCATGATAAGGGGGAAGGCTACACTGCCATTTCCAAGCGATTCACAGTGTCTAGAACTGCTGTACGTTGCATCATTGCCAAGTACAAGGAGGCACATTCTATAAGAAACAAACCTGGCCGTGGCCTAAGTGCATGATTTCAAGAACTCTGGAGAGGAAAATAGTCAGCAGGGAGCCCCGGACATCTGCCAAGATGATTGTTGCTGACCTGGCCTCTTCTGGAGTTGATGTTTCAAGGAACACAGTTGTGAGGGCGTTTCATCGTGGTGGGCTTCAGGGCCATCGTCCCAGAAGAACCCCTTTTAGTCAAAGAGCGGCACATCACAGCCCGACTGAGGTTTGCCCGAGGTTTGAAAGGTAAAGATGAGTTTTGGAAGTCTGTGCTTTGGTCTGATGAGACTAAACTGGAACTGTTTGGGCACATGGATGTTGCTTATGTTTGGAAAAGAAAGGGAGAGGCCTTCAAACCTAGGAACACAGTTCCCACAGTTAAACATGGTGGTGGGAGCATCATGCTGTGGGGCTGTTTTGCAGCCTCAGGCACAGGGAGCCTTGTTCGGGTGCATGGCATCATGGAAAAAAGAAAATTATGTTGACATTTTCAGGGAGAATATGCAGAAATCTGTTCGTAGTCTAGGCTTAGGTTCTCGCTGCGGTCTTCCAACAAGACAATGACCCAAAGCATACATCGAAATTAGCCCAACAGTTCCTCAAGGATACCAAAACCAAGATCCTGGAGTGGCTCACACAGAGCCCAGACCTCAATCCTATTGAGAATCTGTGGCAGGTGCTCAAAGTCCATGCTTGGAAACCCTGCAATTTGGACCAGCTAGAAAAATCTGCATTGGAAGAATGGGCCAAAATCCCTCAGGAGACCCATGCCAACCTAGTAAAGAACTACTCTAAGAGATTGCTGTCAGTTGTGGCTCAGAAAGGGTACACTATTGACTATTAGCATCCAGGGGGCTAATAAATTTGGATGTCTCATTTTTGCCCTTTCTTGTTTCAACTCGGTGTATCAATAAAATATCCTAATTAAACTTAGTGGACATTGTTTTTTATAGTGTATTTGTTTCCAAAATAACAAACACTTGTTGTTAATGGTCATTTTCATGGAGAAATCATGGAGTGTTGTCTAATTTCATAAGGGGGGGCTAATAATTTTGGCCTGTATGACTGCCTTATGTTCAAACATTGTGTTCGTTATGGACCATCTATGACTTGTAGAGAGGTCCAATAACAAAACACCTAGGGTTTAGATGAGGTAGGGCATTCCTCCCAAAGAACCCCTCCATGTTTCCCCCATTATAGCCAATGTGAGCACTGGCTCTGCAAAACTGCAGATTCCCCAGATGGTCTTCTTTCCAGAGCACTCTCCGGTAACTCTAGAATGGTTGGGTACTCTTAGCAGCCGTTAGGCACAAATGCTGCCATAACAGTTTTGCCCCATGTAACTTGCAGTTTAAAAAATACCCTGTAGGCAACACCACAGCATTTAAAGCTGAGATATTGAGTCTGTAATGGACATGGTCAGCTGCTTGTGAACTGAGTGTTGCTATTGAAGCCGCAGTTATGCCGCCTTGTTCAAATACAGTTCTATGACACGCGTAGCTATTATAAATGCATTTAAAAGAAATTATTTTGTGTACCAGCCGCGAGGTTTCACTTTTACTTTATTGCTTTTGGTGGGAGAACTGAGGACTTTTTGATGATAAGTTGGACCACCAAGGAAGTGGCAGCAGAAGATTCATACACTGCCAGAGCTCACCACAGCAAAAAGTTCTGAAGCAACACTAGCAGAAAGTGCTCCCTCATGTGATTCTTCAGGCTTCACTGCACTTTTAGCTTCAATGATTGTTTGAAAAGCAGAGCTTTTTGTGCATCTTTCTTGATAAAATCAAGTAAAAAGAAAAAAAAAGTCAAACTTGAACTAAATACAGACTTGAAAACAAAATAATTCAGGCCAGGTAATAAGCATTTTGGCATGAAAAAAGTCTTTTTGATACACTGTTTAATATTAACAACACAAATATAAATATACTTTTCATTATTTGCCACATTCTGTTCAAAATATTTAAATGATTATACCCTCATTAGAATTTGATGTGGTGTTTTAACGGCAGGGGTGCTTATTACTACATAACCCCTGCTCTGGTCAGTGACTGATTCAGGTGTGACAAACATGTATATAATATTAGGCAGCAGGGGGCGCCACAACTCAAAAGAGACTTTTGCTGTTGTTATGGAAACCATGTCAATAAAAGCAGACATGTTATACTCGTGCGTTTAACTTGGACTAATGTTCAAGATCAGATCATAATAATAACAAACCCTTACACACCTCAGCCAACTCAAACTATCTCCTCAGACATTTTTCCATGTTGGCTGTAGGTGTGCTCGAAAGGTAAAGCATGAAAAAACGTACGGAGAAAGTCACTAAAGAGAAAGCAGGCTCTGGAGCTGAGGAAGACCCTTCCAGGACTGCAGGTTGTTTGTTTTTTCACTTCTTCAACTTGACTGTAAGGCAGGCGTTTCTGTGAATGTTAAATTATGTTAGTGGAGTGTGTAAATGTCTTTAACAAATGTTAGGTCTGATTTGCTTTCAGGACCAAATACACAGGATGAATGTCCAGTTCAAACCATAGGCAAGTCTTAATGTGCTTTTAAGAATAGCAAAGTAGCATCTTTGAACTTGCCTCACATGTTTGACTTTACTTTCTGGTCATTCTTTCCAGATGACTTCCAGTGTTCAGGCAGTTTAGAAATGGACTTCCCAGAGCTGTGTGCTTTAGTTGGCAGGCGTGAAATCCCTCTTGTCAAGCTTAAACAGCCTATAGCAACACCATCTCCTGCAGACAGCAGAGCAATGGGTATATATTTTGGGCATAGATCACTTACCTTTCCCTGTTGATTGGGTTCTATGTTAATGATACGGTAGGTCATTATTAAATTTAAGTTTAACTAAGGGTTCATTATGACCTTGCCAAAACTTTTCGTCACACTATTAATTAGTACAGTAGTTCTCATCAGTCATCCTCCTGGAGACCATTACTTTAATTTTCTTCTTTCTAACATTCAAATTTTCTAATACCCTTTATTAGATGTTTTAGAGTAAGCATGGAATGAAACACTTGCACTACAGAATAATTTAACTCTTTCTAAAAGCCCTTTCTGAAAAATAGTTTTTTTTCTGTGAATCTTTCTAGTATTCTTTATTAATTTTCTGTTTTCCTTATTAGGTAAAACGCTACCAGGTTTAGTTGTATAAAACCCTGTAACCCTGTAAAAGTTCTTTTAAATGAAAGTCCACTTATTTGTTTAGAAGATAGCCAAAGCCATCTCGAGTTAGGAAACCCTGTGACAGATTGGTGTCCTAAGCCCTGTCTTCAAGTTGAACTGGAGAATGAGGACTCTCACAGTGCAAAGAAGATTATTATTTCTGGTAAGTCAGAAAGCGCCAACAATTCCATCTTCACTGAGCATCAGAAATTCAGCATTGCATCTTTGTGATTTTAGACTCATTCATAATCATTGTACTACATGTCCCTGAGAAATAGAGCAGACTAAAGTATGTGCTTATATTTTATTCCAGTTTATTTTTGAGCGTTAAAGTGTCATGGTAGTACCTGAACTGTGAGCGTTTAACTGTTTATCTTTACCATTTAACTTTATCCTATCACACTGTATCTGCTTGAAATTTACAGGAAACTAAATTTCACTTTGCGTCCTGCAACCCAAAACTTAGCTATTTTAGATTTGTTTGACTACATTGATTGCTACTATTTCAGTTCTGCTTTGATTATTATACTTTTGGATATTTGATACTGACATTGTTAATAAGAAATTGTTCTTAAAGTCTTGCCAGCCATAAAAGTTTGCCATAAAAGTTAAATTAAAAAAATGTAATAAAACCAGGTTCATTTTTCTACTTTTAGGACCTCTAATGGTCATCACTAAATCTGATGATGTTCTAGGTATTGTAAACTCAGTAGTTAAGCCTGCAGCCACTGGTACTCTCACTGCATGCTGGGGATGAAAAAGGGACACCGTATTAGCTCTACAAAAACAACCAGTCATATGATTTTCATGTTCCTGAAATTAGATTATGAAAACGTTATTGATTAATATTGTCCTGCACAGTTTTCGTCTTCACTGTTTTGTTGTTAATTAGGATAAGCCATTTTAGTTGTTTGGTGTCCTTAAAAGACATGACACAGTTAACCTGATAGGACTTGAATTTCAAAGCCTCTTTTTGTGCTTCTGGCAATTAAAAGGCAATGATGTGATTTGTGTTCACTGTTCAGGTTGGAGGGTGGATGAGGCAATGGTTCAAGTGCTGAATAAAACGTTACCATCCCTGAGCAATTTACAGAGTCTAAAGTGAGTAGTTGAATATAATGGTGTGACATAGATTGCATTTGTTGGAGTAATCTACACTGTTAAGTATTTTATTAACTCTAGTGATATATTTTACAGGCTCTGGCAGGCAGGACTGAGTGACCACATCTTGATGTCCTTGAAGAACACCATTTCTCTGTCCTCAAATCTCAGGTGACTAAAATGCATTGAGAACCAAAGGCAATAGAGGGCAGTGAATCAGAAAAGAGCTAATTAACATAAATCCCTCTAATAGTTGCTGTAATACAAATAGCCTCTTTATTTTAAGGTATAAAGAGAATTTGGAGAAAGTACAAGTAAAATGTCTTTTGGTACATATATCCATGTAATAGCACAAGCATATGCTATGCAAAAAAAAAATTTGTATAAATGTAATAATCTAATCTAAACAAATTCTGTCTCTGTTCTTGTTTTGTCTGAGGTAGAACAGTCATATTGGAAGGAAATCCAATTCCAGAATCCAGTTATCACATCCTAATGGGAGAGGACAGTATGTAAGTATCTCTAGCAAGCACAACTCTAATATATCAAACTCAGAAAGTGAAAAGGGCTCACATGGTTTGGAATTGTAATTGCTATTTTTATACATTTTATAACTATTTTGTTGGTGGTAAAAATATGAAATATTTATGTTAAGATGCTATTAATCTACTATTTCAATTCAACAATACAGTTGGTGAGCAGAGAGATTGCTTAATGACTGAGAAAGCTGGAGAACTGTGTATCAAAGCCATCTGAATTGCATTGTAATTGAATAATTATCCTTGAGTCTTGAGGCAGAAAGAATATAAAGTAATAAATATACAACAACTAAACCGTTTAATAACTAAATCGTGTTTCCAAAGGTCTTGAAGTATTGAGCTATTTATTTTGTCTGCTCCTGTTTAGGGGTTGCCACAGCGAATCATCCGTCTCCATGTCTTCCTGTCCTCTGCATCTTCCTCCTTCCACTGCCCATAACCTCATCTTTGGTCTTCCTCTTTTCCTCTTTCCTGGCAGCACCATCTTCAACATCCTCCTGCCAAAATAATCCAAGTCTCTCCTCTGGACATGTCCAAACCAACGCAACCTTGCTTCTCTACCTTTGTCTCCAATTTCTAATCCTGTCTATCCCAGTGACACACCCAGTGAAAAAATCTCAGCATCTTTAACTCACCTCCAGCTCCGCCTCCTGTCTTATCGTCAGTGTCATTGTCTCCAGCTTGTATAACATCGCTGGTACCCGTCTGTCACAAATCAATCCAGCAACTCTTCTCCACACATTCCAACCTGCCTGCACTCTCTTTTTCACCTCTCTTCCACACTCACTGAACTATTGAGTTATTAATGAAAAGTAATATTGAGTTATTAATGAAAAGTAATATAAGAACAGTAGTAAAAGAATAATAACAGTAGCCTTACAATCATAAATCAGTGACATTAGATAGACTTAATCCTTGAGTTTTGCTTTTGAAACAGAATGTTAGAAAATACTGTAATCTGCCTTTGACCAAGTGCTGTTCCCTGCCACTGTCAGGATAACTCACCTCTCATTGAGAAACAATCGCATTGGAGAGGAGGAAGCACGACTGATCGGTTCAGCTCTTTCCACAACATACTCTGCCAACAAGAATCTCCACACACTCAACCTGGCCTTCAACTCTATTGGTGATGGAGGTGCCATGTATATTGCACAGGTGCTAAAGTTGTACAGACAGCACCTGTATTTAGTTTGATTCATTGTAATTTTTTTTGCACAGCTTATATATTATATAATGCCACTGCTTGTCTCACATTCAAATTACTTGCTTCCTCACTGAGATTTTTGAATTGACAAGCACATTTGAATATGGTTCCGAATACTAATGACTGAATGTAAGATTGTCTACCAGCCTTTCAATATAACTATGTTCTCCATCTTTTTCAGGGGCTGCGTCTCAACCACTCTTTGTTGTGTCTCTCCCTTGCTAACAATCACATCAGTGATACAGGGGCAGTCTGTTTGGCTGAGGTGCATGTTTAAATCTTTTTACCACTTATAAAATGTAAAAGGACATTTTAGGACATAGTTTTAAGCAGGTGTGAAAAAATGCTGTAAACAAAGAATAAAAATAATGATTGTTTATTTTTATCAATTTACAAAATGCAAAGTGAGTGAACAAAGGAAAATCTAAATCAGATCAATATTTGGTGTTACTACCTTTTACCTTCATACCAGCATCAATTCTTATAGGTACACTTGCACAAAGTCAGGGATTTTGTAGGATTATAGTCAGGTGTATGATCAACCAATTTTACCAAACAGGTGCTAATGATCATCAATGTCACACGTAGGTTTAAACACAGTCATGTTTGGAACAACCTTCCAACCTTTCTCTGGATAACTGTACTAGAGTGGACATCATTTAAAATGCAAAGATACAACAATAATGAATGGGCATTATATTTTGCTTGAATGTATCATCACACCATATTAACTTATCAAACCATTCAAAACATTTGAAAATATTCTGCATGGAGAATGTATTAAGTCTGGATTGTAACGGTGGCGGGGTACCGGAGGTACGTCAGCTCGGAGCCAGGAGTTAGGAACATACTTTTATTGATCACACTTACAAAGACAAGGAACGGTGGATAAATCCCAGATGATTAAAAAGTACATGGAACTTCAGTTATTTTTTGCCATTTATTTAGCCTAATGGACCAATGAGTTCAGCCTAAAGATGTTTTGTTTTTGCATAATTTTAAACAAATATGCAAGTAATTATAATGCAAACTATATATATTTTGTGGCATTTTAATTATTTAAAAAAATTATCACATCTAAAATTGTCCCTTATAATATGCTAAAACATTACATGTGGCTTCTTTTCTGCACTCTCACTCATTATCTTTGTTATTCTCTGTAGGTACTTGGCCCCTTTGCTCTGACACATGAAGAGGTTGTTGAGAGGAGAAGACAGTTGATCCGAAGGGACCAATCAGTGAGAAATCCTTGCCTTCGAAAAATGCCTTTTAATTTTTTCCATGTAACTGTATTTGACATTTCAGAATCTATGATCATTTATGATCATTTCAAACATATTTGTCTATTTCTATATTCTCACTCTTTTTAAGCCATCACATGTGGTTAGTGCAGATTTTAAATGTGAGCGCCTTCTCTCAGTCCCGAGCAGCTCATCGCTGGACCAGAGCATTGGTAAAGGAACCAAGAGTAGCTCCAAGAAAAAGGTACACTGTGCACTATCTGTTTCTTTTTCAACATTTAACATAACAGCTTATTTCTTTCTTGCCTTAAAACTAAAAAAACATCTTAGCTGTAAATTCTGCATGATTTCTGCATTATGCAAGGACACCCACATTTGTGTGGTTCAGCCACTGTGTGGTAAATTTGGCTGCATGTTTTTCATATTCAAAGGTAACCCTTCCTAGCTGGGAAGATGGCCTAGTCTCTGCTGGTGATAATACTTGCTACCTTCACATGGTTTATTGTAGGTATGGTGTTCTTAGGTTGGTGTGCTGTGTTGGCCTCCTGCCAAATTTACTGTCAGATATTATGGCCAAAAAGAATAGTTTTTGGCCTAATCTGACCTAACATGTTTTTTTAATCTCTTCTCAGAATTTTCAGGATATGTTCTGCTGAGCTCAAATTAGACATAATGTGACCTTTCTTGGTGGCATTTTCTCCTACACTTCCATACAAGATTTGGATTTTTTTGTCTTGTATGGAAGAGAATATTGTGATATGTTGTCACATACACACAATGAACACTCTTTGCTATAAAGCCCTGTAACTTCTGAGCACCTATTTACCTATTACCTATATTTACCAGTTATTTTTAGCCTTTCTGACCAGTATCCTCCTTGCTTGAGTAAATAAAATCCAAAAAAGTGTGCTTTTATTTAGGCTGTAAAGAAACAAAAAAATGTTGATTCATTTCTATACTAAGTACCTCTACTGCAGCAACAAAAATTGCCCTATGAAGAATATTGGTGATTGGTGGATGAGGTAAATGGCCACCCAAAGTAGGGTGAAGTGGGATAAGGGCCACCAAATGTTTATGAGCGATCGTAAGTGTGAAGGAATATAAGCATGAAACATTTAACATGTTTCTTTGCAGGATGCTCCCAGGAAGGAAGAGAGGCTTATAGGAAGTCAAACATTGTCCACTGGAAAAAAAGAGGAGCCTAAGATGACCAAGAAAGGTAAGATATATTACTGATATATAGCTGGTGTGGGTGTGTGTGTGTTTTTATATATATATATATATATATATATATATATATATATATATATATATATATATATATATCTCATTTGCTGTCGGCTACGTTATAAGACACTAAGGTAATGCCACGTGGACGAGGAGGAGGAAGGTCAGGAATGAAAGACAAGCGGCCAGCTGGATTAGAGCAAGAGGTAAGACAAAGAAAAGCAGTTAAGAAAAGTTATTTTCTTATTCATCTTGTTCACCACATGAGCACACACAAAAAACGGCTAATTAAAGTTAATGTTCTTTGATGTCACCTGATTTACACACCAGGAAAAGAGCAACTGTGCACAGAAGGTGTGTTCATATATCTGCTCAGTTTTTTCTATACCATATTTATAAGCTCAAAAATATTTTAATTTAAAGGGTTCATATTATTTATTTACGTTATATTCTGTCTTTTATTTTCTTCTTTAGTCTAATTATGAGGTTTTACCCTAGGGTTTTGTAGACCAAAAACAGTAATGATATATTACATGACCAATTTTAAGTCACTTATATATTTATCCCTTGAATTTAAAAGCTATTTTTGTTGTTGTGCCTTTTGAAATAATATGCTAATACACTATATTCTGATTAGCTGTTATTTATTCTGCCTAATTAGAAAAATAATAAGACAAATGGACTGGGAACTTTTTGTAACGTCATGAAAAAATTGAATTCATAACATATTCTATACATATTGTACGAGATGTTTATTATGGCAAGATTATATGGGTGCTTGTTATACAAACAATATTAGTTTGGTCCTGTGAAAGCTGAATGACATAACAAAGGTCTAGACCACTCCAAACCTTGAGCCAATTCTCAGTCACAAACTATTCTAAATGCTGGGCTGGTGTACCATACCCAATACCAATTCATATATTTTTCAGTTCTTCTTGTGGAATAAAGTTTGAATGTTTGTGTATACTGGGGAATATTTAGTCAGTTTAATATTGTCTTAGAGAAATATATGTGTGGTGGCTATTTTTATCTTGAATAAGTGGATGTGTGTGTAAGACAGAGGAGGTGGTTGAAACACTGAGCCCATTGTTGGATCCTGGCACACAGCACATCAATGGAAAAGTCATTCATCCAGGAAACACAGCACTTATCTCTCTAAACCTCTCAGGTTAGTCATGCACCGCTAGTCTCAGGTCTTGACATTCAAGTAACTTTTGAAAGAAATCATGTAATGTTTACAAAATGTTTTTTTTTTTCTAATAAATTACCTTTTCAAAATGTCTGAAACCATGGTAGATAGAATATTATAATAGAGACATGTATTAACAAAGAGTAGTGCAGATACAAATGAAATAAAAAGAAAACAGTTTAAAGTATCAGCAAACCACAAAGTTGCATTTCTAGGTAATGATTCCTTCTATTCCTGGCAAGCAATTTAACATGAGTTTTGTGACTTTTTACTCATTTAACTAAATCCTTATGTTTAGTCTTTTGTGCATTTTATGTGTATAAGTAATATAACTGTCTCTGTATAAGTAGTGTGACAGTAAAGTCCCTGTCACTGCTCAAAGATGTCAATGAGAGCCTCTGATTGATGGGATGCCTTTCTGTTAATTCAGGTAACAAACTGACACAACAGTCACTTCAAAAGTTCTTGTCGTATGTGGATGGGCAAGCAGAAGGAGGCCTCTTACATCTCTCTCTCAATGTGAGGTTTATATCCTTAAACATCTTAAAATGACTTTACAGAAATATGGCAAAAATTGCATTGAACATAATAAAAAGTTGCAGTGCAAAACATATTGTCCACAATACATAGTCACATCAAACTGGATATGCTAGAAGAACCGATACTTCAGTAGCAAATTTCATGCCAAAATTTGAAAAATGTGATGGTGCAGCTGTTTCATGTTCAAATATTTTAGTATCGAGACCATGCTGATGTTTAAAGCACTAGCATGTGTTTAAAGCTTTGTTTTGTAGTCAATGGCTACCAAACAGAAAATGAAAAAGTACTTTTATCCAGCACAATAATGTATGCTGGATAAAAGAACAGATAAAACACACCCAGTCTGTCTTTTTAACACATAGAAAATAAATATCAACTTAAATACCCAGCTGGACCTCAAATATTGGGCACTACAATTTCTCATTTGGCCAAAATTTTGCCAATATTCTGCAAAGCTTGTCCAATATCTTTGTAGGACACTTTTCTGAACACTTCTTCCATTTTTCTCCCCAGAGAAACTGCTTTCCCCCAGACTGTGATACCTTTCTGAAGATAAAGGAAATTATGTCACTTAAGGATCCTTTAAACAAAACCAGCTCTAGTCAGACAGATGATGAGCAGGGACAGGCAACATAGCATAGCAGGGAATATGTGATAAATTAACTTTTATTATTTACAATCTTCAAAGCTTACTTAGTTTGATTGGTAAATTCCTGAATTCTCCAGAGGAACATTTATGTAACTTATGCAATGAGAATAATAGAAAAAACTCACTGATATCTTTTTTATTACCAAATTTCACTTTCACTTTACAACAAGCATTTAATAAAACATGAACATTTGCATGAAGCACTAAAATAAAATTTGAATAAAATAAAACAAAAACTGGGAATGGGGATAAGGAGGCAATCTCTGAATCCTGTGATCAAGTGGTAATTACATTTGAGTGAGTTATGAGTTGAGTGAGTGTGGAAGAGAGTTCAGGCAGGTGGGAATGGGTGAAGGCAAATGGCAGGAGTGATTTGTGACAGATGGGTACCAGCAAGAGAGAAAGGTTTACAGGACATTAATGAGACCAGCTATACTATACGGGCTGGAGACAATGATGCTGACAAAAAGACAGGCAGCAGAGCTGGAGCTGGAGGTGTCAGAGTTAAAGATGCTGAGATTTTCGTTGCGTGTGACGAGGATGGACAGGATTAATAATAATAATTTTTATTTATATAGTGCCTTTCTCAAACCCATGGTCACTTTACAGAGCAAGAGTAAAAAAAAAAAAAGTAACAAACAGTTAATACAAACCCAAAGACAAAACAGCAGAATAAGGAAATTAAGAACTGGGAGAAGTGGAATAGCACAAACTGAATAGATATGTTTTTAACTGTGTTTTAAAGAGGGACAGAGAGGACATTAAGCACAGGATTAGAAATGAGTATATTAGAGAGACAGCTCAGGTTGGACTTTTTGGAGACAAAATGTAGAGAAGCAAAGTTGCGTTGGTTTGGACATGTTCAGAGGAGAGATGAGGATTATATTGGGAGGAGGATGTTAAAGATGGAGCTGGCAGGAAAGAGGAAAAGAGGAAGACCAAAGAGGAGGTTTATGGATGTGGTGAGAGAGGACATGCAGGCAGTCGGTTGGAAGGAGAAAAGTCCAGATGACAGGAAGAAATGGAAGCAAATGATCCACTGTGACGACCCCTAATAGGAGCAGCTGAAAGAAGAAGCAGAACCACACAAGCACAATATATGTTTTAAGCCCAGACAAAATGAGTAAGGCTTTCCAAATATGCAGTACTGAGTATTGCAGTGGAGTTATCAAATGAATGCAATGTGATAAGGAATACTGAAAAAGATAATAAAAACTTCTACTTTAATCATTATATTGAACAAAATATGTTGCCATATCAATCAATTGTATACTCAATTCATACATAATTCAGATTTTTCAGTCCATGATGAGCAACAAACCTCAGCATGGGTGAGGACTTGTCCCTCTGTTCCAAGCAAACAAATGTATAGATCATCTGTAAACAGAAAGAAAGAAAAAAAAGAAAGATTTCAGAACAAGCAAAGTTTTTCTGGGCAATTTTGATCCCTACTAACACCTGCTGCAGTTTTCTGGAACTAAAAACAGCAAAGTCCCTGCCAGAGTTCCACTTTGGTAACTGCATATATCTAGTGGAGAATCCCTCAGCTTATACTGCTGTCAGGATAAAGTTAACAGAAGTGGAGACAGCTGTGTGTATTTGCAGTGCAGCTGGTTCAATACAGTTGCTGATACAGAAACAATAAATGCTTCACTGTTAAGTAAAAGTGAGTGATAAATTGCTCATTTTAGTTAGCTACCCTCGTCCCAAAATCAGCTGTTAAGCTTTCAGTTTGCGAATATAAAAACTAACATTATTTAGCTATCGTTCTAACTAACCCTTATCGTAACTGTGGGTGCCTCCCAAACTGCATATTTCCACACTAAACTGTGTCAAAATTGCGCTCAAGTCTGGAATAGAAGTGTGTGATTTGGGAAACAGCCTGTTTATTCTTATGGGTAAAGCCGCTGCGTCGGTCCACAAAACAAACCAGAATTCCGTGGTAAAGATACAGCTAGAATACAATCATTTGTTCATAAACTCACACTTCCTTAAAAGTCATCCTCTAACGGACCTCCGCTCCATGTCCTCTCCGGGGATCCGTACAATCAGATCTACAGACGGGGGCGTCTCAACAGGCTGTTGGGTTTTCTTCCTCTTCTACCTTTCTCCTCGGTATTTCAGATTCAAATAAACAGATTCAAAGTACTTCCAATCAATCAACAGATTCGAAGATTCAGAGTACTTCCAGTCGTTTACCCTGATCTACAACGCTGCCTTAAAATGGCCATTCATTGCACGGACAGTCGCTGTGAAGCCAAACTCAAGACAAGGGGTAGTGTGTAGGGATGTACCTCTCTGAATGGGACGCAGATTTCTGAAACGGGCCAGGATAGCGCCAAGACACGGTTTTCCATGTGGGATTATAACTGGGTTGTGAAAAGAGAGGAAGATATTGTGAATGGGAACGTGATAATACCGAGGACTTTTGGTCACTTTTTTGAAGAGCTGAATTTGTGAAATCCTGCTCCAAAGGTATGCTATTTATATTTGGGCGCTTCTCAGCTGCTCAGAAAGGCTAGCTAGCTAAACCCTGGGGGCTTTTGGTTAAATAAGGCTGTTGGAGGAGGCGGTTAGGTCAAAGCAGAATTAAAAGTACAGCAATTGCTCATCTTGTGTTGCTGGACTGCTTCTCAGCCTAATCCAAATCTGCTGCTGATGCTCGTCCACAGTTTCCCCCTCACAATGTACTGGAATTTGATTAAAGACACTGAATTGTAAATAAGTGGCTGAAATGAACCTGGTGGGAGGGGTCACTTCTACGCTTATTTCTATTTCACCAGTCGTGTCAGTTTACTTGCCTCTGGTCCAGGTACCCACTGAAGAAAAAGCTGGTGACCCTTGGGTTCATCACAGATCTCAGTTACCCTCTCAGATTGAGCAGGCAATTACTGGTGTTTTGTTTTTTCCTTTTATAACATTTCTCTGCTTGTTATTAGCCTGTTCAGTTCCTGTCCCAAACGATGAACATTGAAGAGGAGGATGAAGAGCTGAACATGACCAAGAAGCAGCTGCAACGCTGGGTGCAGGCAGAGGTGGACAAGGATGAGCAGCTGGTGCGGAGGAGGGAACAGCTGGCACAGGTGGAAGACTGGGTGAAGCAGAAGCAGAAAGACGCCACTTTCACCCGCCTGCTCTACAACAGTGCCTGCGAGTGAGTGCCCTTCGCTGGGGTATCCCAACTCCAGGGCCCAACACCGTTTGATTTTTATACATTTTTTTTAGTGTGTGTGAGTGTCCTTCTGTAACTACAGGGTGAATAAGGGAGTATGATTTCCCTCCAAGAAGGAATTTTTTTTGCAGTGATGGTATGATTACGGTTTAAAAATCAGTGTGTGATTATGTCCTCTTAGCTACACCTTCCTCAACATAAGAAAAGGGGTGGTAGAACAAGGCAAAGAGCACAGATCCACATTAGGAACTGACAGAGCAGAAGTTTTAAGTCACTTAGAGCAGAGGCTTCAGAATTGTTTTTTTTAACTTCTTTAAAATATTTTTGCATAATAAAGTAATAGGAGTACTTTGGTTATGATGAAGGTTGTGTTTTTATTTTAGGTTTTATTTATATAGCTTCCAAATCTCTTTTAACTGTGTGCTCTTAACTACGTCACTTTCTTTGCAAACTCTTCTTCTTTCGGCTGTTCCTATTTAGGGGTTGCCACAGCGGATCCTTCATTTCCATTTCTTCCTGTCTTCTGCATCTTACTCCTTCAAACTGACCTTCTACATATTGTCTCTCACCATGTCCATAAACCTCCTCTTTGGTCTTCCTCTTTTCCTCTTTCCTGGCAGCTCCATCTTCAGCATCCTTCTTCCAATAAAATCCTCTTCTCTAGACATGTTCAAACCAACCCACGTTTACCTCTAACTTTTTCTCCAAAGTGTCTAACCTGAGCTGTTCCTTTAATATATTAATATATACTTTATATATTATATATATACTTGTCCATACTCATCACAGCCAACAAAAATCTCAGCATCTTTAACTCTGACACCTCCAGCTTTTTTCGCCAATGCCACCATATCTAACCCATACAACATAGCTGGTCTCATTACTGTCCTGTAAACCTTTCCCTTTAACTCTCGCTGGTACCCATCTATCAAAAATCACCCCAGCCACTTTTCTCCACCCATTCGAACCTGCCTGCACTCTCTTCTTCACCTCTCTTCCACACTCACCATTGTTCTGAACTGTTGATCCCAAGTATTTAAATTATTCCACCTTTGTCACCTCTACTCCCTGCATCCTCACCACTCCACTTTCCTCCCTTTTGTTCACACTCATGTGCTCTGTCTTTGTCCTACTCACTTTCATTCCTCTTCTCTCTAGAGCATATATCCACCTCTCCAGGTTCTCCTCAAGCTGCTCCCTACTCTCACTACAGATCACAATGTCAGCAAACATCGCCCACGGGGACTCCTGTCTAAGCTCGTCCGTCAACCAGTCCATTGACATTACAAACAAGAATGGGCTCAGCGCTGATCCTTGATGTAATCCAACCTCTACCTTAAAAGCATCTGTCACTCCCACGGCAGATCTCACCATCGTCACACTGCCCTCATACTGAACTACTCTCACGTACTTCTGTAACACCTGACTTCCTCATACAAAACCACAACTCCTCTCGAGGCACCCTGTCATATGCTTTCACAAAGTCCACAAAGGCACAATGCAACTCCTTCTAACCTTTTCTGTACTTCTCCATTGACATCCTCAGAGCAAACATTGCATCTGTATTGCTCTTTTTCAGCAAAAAACCATACTGCTGTTCACTAATCCTCTCCTCTTTTCTTAACTTAGCTTCCACTACTCTTTCCCATAACTTCATGCTGTGGCTGATCAACTTTCCCTCTATAGTTACTACAGCTCTGTGCATCACCCTTATTCTTGACAATCGGTACCAGTACTCTTCATCTCCACTCCTCAGGCATCCTCTCACTTTCCAAGATTCTGTTAAACAATCTGGTCAGAAACACCACTGCCTTCTCTCCTAAACACCTCCATGCTTCCATTGGTTTGTCATCCGGACCAATAGCCTTTCTATTCTTTATCCTCTTCATCACTGCCCTTACTTCCATCTTGCATATTTGTTGCACTTACTGGTTCACTATCCTCACATCATCCAATCTTTTCTCTCTCTCTCTCTCTCTCTCTCTCTCTCTCTCTCTCTCTCTCTCTATGCATTTGCTGCTCAAAGTACTCCTTCCATCTGCTCAACATGCTCTGTTCACTTGTAAGTTTCCATTTCTATCCTTTATTGCCCTGACCTTAAAGACCACCATCCTATGCTGTTTAGCTACACTCTCCCATGTCTCTACTTTCCAGTCTCCAATCTCCTTCAGACTGACCCTCCTGCAAAGGATATAATTCCTCTCCTTGACACCATACCTACCAATCACCTCCTCATCACCTCTGTTCCCTTCACCAACATGTCCATTAAAATCTGCACCAATCGCCACTCTGTCTCCCCTGGGTACACTCTCGATCACTACATCTAACTCGTTCCAGAATTCTTCTCTCTCCTACATCTCACATCCAACTTGTGGGACATAAGCACTAACAACATTCTTTATCCCAGATTCAAACTTATTACCCTATCTGACACCCTCTTCATTCTTCATATACTCCTCTTTCAGGATAATGCCTACCCCATTCCTCTGTCCATCCACACCATGGTGAAACAATACAAGTGCTCATTCAATACACTTGACCCCACTACCATTCCATCTAGTCATTTGCACACACAAAATATTAACCTTCCTTCTCTCCATCACATCAGCTAATTCTCTCCCTTTACCAGTCATACTCCCAGCATTTTAAATTCCTACCCTAACTTCCACTCTCTTCCTCCCTTCCTCCTCCTGTTCTCCTTTGGCCAACAGAAGCCCAGTTTGCACCACCACCCTGTAAGCTAACAGCAATGGTGGTGGTCGTTGTTAACCCAGACCTCGACCGATCCCATATGGAAATCTGTTTGGTTGTTCGCATGTTGATTTGGCAAAAGTTTTACACTGGATGCCCGTCTTGACATCTTCATTTATCCAGGCTTGGGACCGGCACAAAGAAATACACTGGCATCCCTAGTGGCTGGATTTCTTTCTTTGCAAACTGGTGGTGCTTAATGGGGCATATGTCAGCAAAATAAAAGCAAATTTTAGGATCCAGAGTAAAATTAGATAGAGAATTGTAGACTAGTGTTTTTTAATGTACAAACTCTGTGTAAAAAGATCTCCTAGTATTTAAGTATTGAACCTCAGCTTATAGCTCCACTCTGGGGTTGACAAAGTCAGTTTTTTGTACCACTTAGGAACATTCTGATGGGCTCATTTGCATGGAGTTCGTCTGGTCTTTGTATTAATTATAACTCAGCTGCATCCCCCTACTAGAACATGCTATATGGCAGTCATACACTGATCAGCCACAATATTAAACCCACCTGTCTAATGTTGTCATTAAGCAATCATCTAAAGCTTTGTTAATTAAACATTTTACTTAAGTTTATAACTAAGTTTAAGTTTTAAGCTGTAAAATGATTTGTTCTCAGATCTTAATAGAATGACAAGTGATCTTGTAACTGGAAAACTCTTGTAACTGATTCCCAACGTTTACAGCCTGCTTAAAATTTTCTTCAAAAGAAAAGTGTGTTTATTTGCTTTTTCTTCTGTATCACAAAATAAACACATGTTGTGATGGTGCTCTTAACAAGCACTATAAAGCAGTCAAGCATTTGATCACTTAGTAGAACAGGCAAGGAAGCTGTTTTGTCAAAGTTTTTTTAGTGTTTAATCTTTGTAGGAAAATTTGGGTAAAAAATTTTTTTGGCAAGTCAGTTTTATGTGCCTCTCTGAGAGTAATTCCAGTCTCACATACTCAGTAACCACAGAGACTTCCACCTAAAAAAAAAAAAAAAAAAAAGCACCATTTTATTTCTGAACAGATCAGTCCTTGAGTGTGAGTCTGTGATGAAGGGACTCTATGGAATGGTGGGATTGGAATATAGAGACACAGACTCGGAGGAAGAAGGAGGGACCAAACCAGCAGAGAATATCATTCAGATTGTGGACGGTGATGAAGAGGATGAGGGTGGTGAAGATGCCTCTGCTGATTGGGATGATGATGATTTTGATTATGTCATTGATCTGGATGGTAAGAAACATTTATTTTAAATGATATGCACTCATTTGTATATTTAACATTGAGCAGAATTATTTACCAAAATGTCTTCTTTTAACTTCATGCAATATGATCAGTCTGTTAAGAGGTGATTGAGACTGTATTAAACAACTTGAAAGTACTCAGGACATTGCAGTTACTTGTCACATATCTTGATCCATTTACAAAATCTTGTGACATGAAAGCGAATGAAATGAAAACGGGAGCAAGCCTCATGTTAGAATACAGACTTGTTAAATAGTGCATATTATAGTGTTAAAATTTCTCTCTCTCTCATTCTCTCATTCTCCATTTCCTCCTCCCCCCCCCTTTCTTTTTTCTACGTTGGACATCCTACACTTCAGCTGCTGCTCTAGAAACATCGTCAGAGGAGAAACCTCAGAGTGTGAGAAGTTTTACTTTGAGACTTATTTGGGCAAAATCATATTTGTTTAAATGCCTATAATGTCTCTCTCCCACTTCATTTTCACTCTCAGGTTCAGATGTCTACAGATGTCCAGATGTTGACTCAGCTTTCAAGTTGTCAACCCTTAAACAAACCAATGACTCTTAATCCTCCAAAAATCATGTCCTCAACTACAACCTCTGCACCACAGGAGAATTTTTTTAAAGCTGCCGTTTCTTCAACAGAGATGGAAACTAGTCCCTCTGGAAGCTTAGAACCGTCCAATAGTTGTGTACAAACCATCAAAACTAGATTGTCCCCTGAACCTATTAGTAGTATCCCATTCCCTGATATCTTGCCTTCTTTATCTTTCAAACATGCCAGCTCACCACTTAAGAGGGAAACTAGTCCTTCAAGAAGTCCAGAACTACTCAATAATTTCTTCACACCCAATAAGACCAGAGAGTCTTCTGTTCCCATTAGCAGTGAATCACTTAATGACTTTTCTTCTACATATAAAACTCCTGATATTTTACCAATAAAGGTGGAAAATAGTCCTTGTAGAAGTCCCGAACCAACCATCAAGACCAGGGAATCCCCTGTACCCTTTAGTGATACTGCATCATCTTCTAATGACTTGTCTTCCACTTTCTTTACTCCTGTTACGTTACCAACAAAGAAGGAAAGTCCGTCTAGGAGTCCAGAACCACTCAGAAGTTCATTACCAACTATCAAGACCAGAGAATCCCCCGTACTTATTAGTAATATACCATTACATGCTCCATCTATTCCCATAAACACCTCTTCACCCACTTGCATGACTGGGTCCTCGTCATTCCCCCCGACCACAACCACAAGTTCTTTATCCCTGAACGATACTGAAACTACAGCCAGTGATGCGGTTGCAACTGCAGAACAAAATAGTGCAACTTCGGAACACCTTGTTACGTCTACCAAAACGTCTGCACCTTTCGCAAAATCTGTCTCTACAAATTCAATGGACGTTTCACTCAACCAAAAACAAGCATGTAGAAATACAAGCTGCAAAACAAACACATCACTGACCTCTAATGAGACCACAGCTATTGAAAAGGACAAGTTGTCCAATGCGAAATCTGTCAGTAATCGGTCATCTTCAGCCTCTACAACTTGCAGCACCACAATATTGACACCCAGAATTGTGTTAGCTCCCTCCTGCACTACAGACAGTCCTTCGCTTCCAAATACAGCAACTTCTACCATGCTTTTGGATACAGGGGAATGTGAGGCATTTGTTCTTTGTTCTGTTTCTCCTTGATGTTGCCCCTCAGCATTTTATCTTTGTTTTTCATACTGCACTCTCAGCTCTCCATCACTCTCGTCCTCAGCATCCCAGACATGGCCTCCCCGTGTTCAGAAAGAGGTGGAGCTGAAAGTTGATCTGTGCATTCTTGGAAGGCAGAGGACTAAAACATGGCATAAAGCCACAATTGTAGAAATTATAGCAACAGGTAACTTGGTTAAGCTGGTTAATTTTAATGACTTGTGAACATACCTGAAAGAATAACACTACAAATTATCATTAAGGTTGAATTTAAGCATTTAAATATATATATATATATATATATTTTTTTTAAATATATATATATGAACCTACTTGACTTTTCTTTTAATTTTTCTGTTAGAGACTGGTAACAGGTATAAGGTCAAATTTGAAGGGGATAAAGGAAAGAGAATCTTATCTGGTCATCACCTGGCGTGTGTGGACTCTCCACTGCTGAAGGATTTATTTGTTGGTTGTCGAGTTGTGGCCCGCTACAAAGATGAAGGCCAGTCTTGGCTTCATGCTGCTGTTATAACAGAGATGCCAGAACGCAAGAACCGCATGAGGTGTGTGTGTGTGTTGGATTCATTTGAAGTTGTTCCCTTAGACAGTTTTAAGTTGCAAGATTTAATTTAGAAAGAATTTCATATGCTAGGACTGTTTGATTGTTGGTCTTCAGCTTTCAAAATACAGTCGTATTGTGGGTTTCTCTGATTGCGTCTCCTGATTTATTAAGACCTCTAAGTAGATATCATAATTTTAAGTGTCAACAGCTAAAAGGTTAGACAACTAATTTAACCTTTTTAGGCTAACATTTTAATAGCTGCATACTCTGAACAAAAGGCAATTGTCAATTACCATTATGTGTATGTCAATCACAAGATTTCATGATTGAGATTGCACTTACAACAGTGTTGTGTAATGATGAGTAATGAGTAATATGAGAATATTAATGCTTTTTGTGATAAATTACACCTCAGTCCTTTCTAAAATATATTGTGCATATTGTCAGGGCTCAAACATGTTTTAAAATACTTGCTGTTTTGCTGGTGATTTTTGTCTGTTGCAACCTGTTTGCAAATTGCAAAAAACATTGATAATGTTGCATCTAACATTAATTTTGGTAAATGTCTCAACCATTTTTCAGGTTCATGGTGTTTTTTGATGATGGCCATGCAGCTTATGTTTCCTTGTCAGACCTTCATCTAGTCTGCAAACCATGTAAGGAAAACAAATTCTCGCCCTTTCTCTATTTCAGACCGACTCTTTTTATGGGTCTTTTTTTAGATTGCACATTTTCTTTTTCACCAAATTCTCTTTGGCCTTTACTCTGGCTTTCCTTTACCATTTGACAGTGAAAAATGTTTACGAGGACATAGATGATAAGGCGTGTCGAGAAGAGGTTGAAGAATATCTACAGGCGTATCCAAACCCAATATTTGTGGTGGTGCGGGTAGGGCAGGAGAGCAAAGCGGAATGTGATGGTCAATGGGAAGATTGCACCATCACTCAAGTGGATGGCAACTTAATCCAGATCTGCTACAAGGTTTGAAGTTGGCTTTAGGCTTGGTTGCTATATTGTTGATATATTGACTAATCGATTAATACACTGATCACCACATTTAAACATGAACAATAAACAGTGTTATGGGTGCCAAAAGCTCATTCATGAGTGGAGGCAATCTTATGTTGTCCATTCCCAGAAAAAAAAAGCTTTTTTGCAAATTCCAATTGTTACTGCTGATGAGTGGTTTCAATCTTTTAGAGGTTTGGAGAGTTGATTGTGATATTTCCATGCCTTGTGTGTGTCTATAAAGGTGAAATCTAATGCTTTCTAAGAGTAGATTAGGAGCCATTTATAGTTTAAACAGTCAATGGAAACACCTGTCAAACTGTTAAATTCCAATATTTAGCTCACTTGAGGAACTGGGTTGTCAGATACAAAATATTGTGTGATATTATAAAATAAATTTAACCTAAAAGTGAACGCCTAAATTGGCACAAACTTTATGGCCAAAAGCTGTGGTGGCTGTAGCTACCAAAAGATGTGTTTTTGGAGGACGTTTTCCATTGTTTCTCATTGACTAGCACTGTACTGAATCCAGTTTTAAAACTAATTATGCTCTTATTGGAATAAAACACACTGTTGTGTCATATGCAACAGAAAAAAAAGTTATCACAATAAGTATAGTCATATTGCCCAGTCCTAGGTGCAGCCAACCATATTTGATAATAGCATTTTAAGAACTGTGCTGTCAGTGCTACTCACTTCATCAGTATTGTCTCAGATTTTGTAAATCTGCACATTTGCCTTGTTGCAGAAAAACAAAGTAAAGGAATGGTTGTATAAGGGCTCAAATAAATTGGACCATATCCAGAAAATCAAGAAACGAATGGCAAGGCAAAAAACGGTGCAATCTTCAAGCAAAGGTTGAGTATATTTAACTGTGAATCAGCACATAAGAACTGTATTTACATGAGTACTCATCTCTCATATGAACAATGTTTCTCTCTTTCCTTTGCTGTTCATATTTCAGCTGCATCTGCACAAAATCAGAAGAATACCACCACCACAGCTACCACACCAGCAAGAGATAAGGTTGCTTTAAAATCTTCTGCTCCTCAAAGTGTCTCTGAGACTGTAACTACAGATGCAACATCAAAGGTTACGGCAAAGATGGTTACCATGTCAGCATTGCAGCCTAAGGTCCTCCTTCACAGAATCAGCTTACCTATGTCCTCTTTGTCACCTGTTTCTTTAAAAGCTGGGTTACACACAGAATCCACAGTAACTACTCTGTCGAATAAAGGGTAAGATTTTTCTCATTACATTTCTTTGCAGTTTCATGGGTAGATGTTATCACAAGTAAGAGAGAATCTTCTGCATTTCTGAAATCTAAATCTTAAGCCTCAGCATAGCAAAAACAGCAATTACTAGAGCTGTAGTGGTTTATTAGGGAGGCACCAATCAGTAGTTAATGCTAACCTTCAAGTTTATTTAGCTGTCCAATGTTGTTGCATTAAGCAGTTCAAATAGATGAGGTGAACTGGTTATTTTTTGTCAGGCCAGTAATCCAAGGTGGATCCAAGCAATGTACCAAATGGTAGGCCAAGACACTTTCTTTTTGTATCCTGATACAAATAATTAAGTCTAAATGCAATGAATACTCATTCCTGTCAATTAACAACATTGAATGCATACAATTACTTAGCCTATGATCTCTTTCAGCATACGTCTCTCATTGGCTAGATTTTAAAACTATGTTGCCTTGTCTATTTGATCAGTTTCACCTAACTAATGGGTGCACTTTGTAGTTTACAATTATAGATTGTATTCCGTCAGATTTTCTTCATTGATGGCCCTTTTTACCTCTTTTGTCTGTGGTCAGAAACTTTCACCACTGAGCAAATACTATTTAGAATCACTCTTAACATTTAGCGGCAGTGACATGGGGACAAATTGTGAGTTGCACATGGTTAGCTAACTGTACACCCACTTGCATGACTAAGTTCTACACAGATGCATGCTCATGCCACTTCCAGCACAGAGACACTGAAGAATACAAAACATGTTGGTCTTATTTATCTCTAGTACAAAACGCCCTGCCTCTGGAGAAATCAACTTTTACCAGAACGTTCCTCTCCCAGTGGTTGAGCCTCGTCTGAAGTATATACCTCACCGCTGCTGCCCAGCTTGTCTGGATCAAGTGAGGCCAGTACAAAAGGACCAGTACCATGGCCAGAACCCACTGCTTATTCCTCTTCTTTATGGCTTTCGCCGGATGACTGCTAGAAGACGACTTGAAGGAAAGGTGAATGAGGAATTTTTTTTTTTTTTCCATTCTCAAAATATACCTTGTCTGGGAAATCATGTTTGGACATCCTCATCTTGGAAAATAATGTTCCTAGCCTTACAAGGCCAAACCATTAAAAACATAAAATCATTGACCAAACTATTAAAATCTGTACTGCATGAATATTGAGTTAGATTTAGTTAGATTGGAGATTTTAAACAAACTGCAAAATTGTTAAACTAGAAATTTAAAATAAAATGTAAGTTTTCTTATAGAGGGATAAAGGTGATCAGCCACAGCTTGAAGTTATGGGAAAAAGTAGTGGAAGTGAGGTTAAGAAAAGAGGTGAGGATTAGTGAACAGCAGTACGGTTTTATGCCAAGAAAGAGCACTACAGATGCAATGTTTGCTCTGAGGGTGTTGATAGAGAAGTACCGAGTTACATTGTGCCTTTGTGGACTTGGAGAAAGCATATGACAGGGTGCCTAGAGAGGAGTTGTGGTTTTGTATGAGGACGTCAGGCGTTACAGAGAAGTATGTGTAGTTCAGGATATGTATGAGGGCAGTGTGACGATGGTAAGATCTGCAGTTGGAGTGACAGATGCTTTTAAGGTAGAGGTTGGATTCAAGGATCAGCACTGAGCCCATTCTTGTTTGCAATAGTAATTGACGGACGAGGTTAGACAGGTGTCTCCTTGGACGATGATGTTTGCCGATGATATTGTGATCTGTAGTGAGAGTAGGGAGCAGCTTGAGAACCTGGAGAGATGGAGATCTGCTCTAGAGAGGAGAGGAATGAAGCTGAACACATGAGTGTGAACGAAAGAGAGGAAAGTGGAGTGGTTAGGATGCAGGGAGTAGAGGAGACAAAGGTAGAGGAGTTTAAATACTTGGGATCAACAGTTCAGTGTAATGGCGAGTGTGGAAGAGAGGTGAAGAAGAGAGTGCAGGCATGTTGGAATGGGTGGAGAAGAATGGCTGGAGTGATTTGTGACAGATGGATACCAGCGAGAGCAAAAGGAAAAGTTTATAGGACTGTAGTGAGACCAGCTGTGTTGTATGGGTTGGAGATGTTGGCACTGACGAAAAAGGCAGGAGGCAGAGCTGGAGGTGTCAGAGTTAAAGATGCTGAGATTTTTGTTTGGTGTGATGAGGATGTACAGGATTAGAAATTTGTATATTAGAGGGACAACTGAGGTTAGACGTCTTGGAGACAAGGTTAGAGAAGCAAGGTTGTGTTGGTATGGACATGTGCTAAGGAGAGATGAGGATTTTATTGGAAGGAGGATGTTGAAGATGGAGCTGGCAGGAAAGAGGGAACGGGGAAGAGGAAGACCAAAGAGGAGGTTTATGGACGTGGTGAGAGAGGACATGCAGGTGGTTGGTTTGAAGCAGGAAGATGGAGAGGACCGGAGGAAATGGAGACAGTTGATCCACTGTGGCGACCCCTAAACGGGAGCAGCCGAAAGAAAAAGAAGAAAAAGAATTTAAGTTTTGTGCCAATATTTTAGGTCTCTAACATTGATAGTCATAGTTGGTTAAAGTGTGTTTCAGTTTTTTTCATCCTTTTTCATTGGACTAGATGTGGCATAACGGGTAGTGATGATGTGAAAATCTATATGAATAACTTGCCATATGGTAATAAAATGCATGTGCCAATGTCTGTCTATTCTGCCATAAATGATTTTCGCAGGAATATATTTAGAAATAAAACATAAAGAATAAAAAAAGCAGGGGCTTTTTTTTTTTTATTATTTTTTTATTTCTACAAAACATACCAAATATTGGTTGGTGCTTATTTGTGCATGTTTTCTGTGGGCTGATTTTACTATAGGTCATTAATGTATAGAATATCTCTTCTTATTTTGACTGCTGATATTCTGTATTTAATAGGGTTATTCAAACTGATATCCCATATTTCTAAAAAGTATAATATACCCAATTAAAAACCCATTTTATTTTAAATAATTTGCGATATGGCAAATTATGTAATGATGTTTCTTGTCCTAACCCTGACCATGTATCTTAGGGTTTAATAACCATTGTTTTTGAATTAGATGTTTTTTGAATGTCAGATATTCTTATATATTTGATATGTGATGGTAAGGTGTTCTCATGCTTTGTACCTTCTTTCTGGTGTTTAAGCGTCTCCTTCCTCTTGTTTCTCAAGCAAAATGGTGTCCTCAAATTCTCAATTTTAAATTAATTGCCTTCTCTCTTGATCTCCTTTAGATGTCCTTCCATGTCTTTTACCGTGCTTCTTGTGGACGGAGCATGTGCCAGATGGAAGAGGTGCAGGACTTTCTGTTTGAGTCACGTTGTAACTTCCTTTTTCTGGACATGTTCTGCCTGGACCCTTTTGTGCTTGTGAAACGTGCACTGCTCCCCCCCTCAATGTCTAGCCAGCCCCATCTGTTCTTGCCGGACATTTCAGAGGGGAAGGAGGTGTTCCCTGTGCCGTGTGTAAATGAGGTTGACTTTGCCCAACCACCTGCCTTGAATTACATGAGAAACAGAGTACCTGGCCCAGGTGTCTTCATCAACACCAACCTTGACTTCATGGTGGGATGTGACTGCACTGATGGTTGCCAAGACAGGTATGTGTGCTTCCAATGATAGTGTGTGGTTAGTGCTGTAACTAATTATACATTCTGTATAAACTGTGGCTGTTTTTATGGTGCACCAAACAGATTCCCCCAACACTTTTTGTAGTAAATCCAATCCATTGTAGTCTAATGTGTTCATGCAAATGTTCTCTATTATCTGAACATTATAGAGCATTATGCAAAGTTTTAGTTTTTAAGGAAAGTGGTGGCTTTTTGTCACACACATAGCTGACAACTTATCAGCTTTGTCGATCTCAATAGCTGTATGAACAAATGGGCTATTTCTATGATTAGGTCTGTTATGCATGATTATTTGTTTGTGCCATCAAAGATGGTTTGAAAATGTTTGCAAAAATCAGACCAAACTGTCAATGTTCAGTATTAGACAGACAGGGAGGGAGGACTGGTCACCTTCAGGTTCTCAAACGTAAATATTATTTTTAAACAACAATCTGATTATAAAATAATAATATAAAATAATGTTGACATGTTCAACTGCAAACTTTGTGATTTGAGTTAACAGCAGCAAAATGAGAAATAATACTTTATAGTTTCTGGAATAAAATGGTTTACTATCTTTTAACTATACTGCAAGATATAATTTCTCCTGAATTATTAGATAACAGGACAGTTGATGATTACTAACTGCACGTCAAATGGTTTCTTATTAAATAACAAATGCTGTTGAAAAAATTATTGCTACAGGAGTAGTTATGCTTGTGAATTTGCTATTTCTGGTGTTGTGTTCTCATTAAACATGGATGTGCCTGTGTTGCAGGTCAAAGTGCTCCTGTCACCAGCTTACCATAGAGGCCACGTCATTGTTCACAGGTGGACCTGTGGATGTTAGTGCTGGATACACAAACAAGCGCCTAACCAGATATGTACCCACTGGGTGAGATGATTCTGTCTGTTTCTTTGTGAATGTGCCCACTTTATCATGTGGCTGAGTAAATACCAAGTAACTAAAATGTTCAGTATTTTTGCTTTTTTAAAAAAAAATTCACTCTGTATTCTGTCTCTGTATTCTGTCTGCAGGGTGTACGAGTGTAACTCTCAATGTCGCTGTGACCCATGGATGTGCAGTAACAGGCTAGTGCAGCATGGTCTACAACTGCGCCTGCAGGTATTCATGACACAGCACAAAGGCTGGGGCATCCGCTGTCTGGATGATATCTCCAAGGGAACATTTGTATGTGTATTCACAGGTAGGAATGAGGTTTTTATTTTATTTTTTTTCTCTCTCCTCTTTCTCTAAACAATTCATCATCTGTCTTCAGTCTGTACAAATCAGAATGAAAATATAAGAGGTAATATCAATATGCGTGATCTCTAAGTTAAGCCAAAAAAGGTCAAACAAAGCTTAAAATATCAAGAAACATTTTATTTTATAGGTGAGTAGTACTTTGGTTAGATTGCATTACTGATTGCATTTTAGTCATCACAATAAAAGAACATCATATTGCTAATTGTAAAAGTTATTTACTAAGATCAAAAAGTTACTTACTCATTAGAATTAAATTGTTCATGCCATAGACTTATGTGCAAAGATAAGAATCAGTTAGTCCCAGTGGTTTGGCTATATCTTTGGGAGACCTTTGATCTTTCAACAGGTGACAGGGATATCTCACTATTTTGTTGTTTGCCTACTGCTAACTCATTATGAAGACAATGTAATGTACCCAGTCAACAACATAAAGGATTTATGCACACATCCATGCTCTTTTTCTGTAGGTAAAATAATTAGTGATGACCTGGCTACCACTGAGCCGTCCATGTCTGGAAATGAGTATTTGGCAAACCTGGATTATATTGAAGAAGTGGAGAAACTGAAGGATGGCTATGAAAGCGAAGCCTATTGCTCAGAAGATGATGACAGGAAGACATTTGTAAGGATGACGACAGGTTCTTTAAAGAAGCATGATATTTTCACAAGGAACGCTAGCAGTGGTGAAGGTACTTGAGTGTGTGTGCGCGCGTGTGTGTGTGTGTGAGAGAGTGAAATAGCAGAAAATCTACCAACACTAACACAAAAGATACAGCCTTTGGCTGTTCTTTTAGAATCATTTTGTGTTCCTCTTCCATCAGAAATAGGAGATGCAGGTCAACAAAAGACTGAAAAGAACGACCCAACTAGTAAATGGAAGAATGTAACAAGTGATAGCAGTAATAGCGACAGTTCTGATGGTATTGAGGAGGACTCGGATGATGAAGATTATAAAGTAAGCTCAGATATAGCAGGATTGAAGTCAAAACATGCTGATCTAGACTGTCAAAGAAGCTACATCACACGGAGAAATGCTAAGATCCTGAATGGTAAGAACTTAACATTACTTGAGCTAGAACATAACTGCTTTCCACAGCTTTTTGTAAGGAAAGAAAGATGTGAAAGTGTGTTTTGGGGTTCAGATATGTACAGAAGCTAGATTTGCATAATAAAATCAATGTACAATGCTTGTATTTCCACAGCTTGGTGCAGTTTCTGAATTGTGGTAAAATATTTTGCCCAAACTGTATGCTGGACAAGAAGCTCTACAATTAATACTGTTGTCTGTATTTAATCATGCCTCGACCACATAATTTCCAAAGTACCGAACCAGGGTACAGATAGTTCTTGAACACTATGCCATACCACTTTACCCAATGGAAAAGTGTAATTTTTTGACACTGGTTTTTTGTTTTTTTTTTGTTGTTGTTTTTTTTCAGCTAATGAAGACTTGCTAATCGACATCCATCTACCCCTGACAAACAGAGAACAAACAGCGGTGTCCTCTTCCTCTGCCAAACAAATAAGGAGTGAGGGTCAGTCTCTGGATTTATTTATTTTTTACATGCTTGGCAATTAAATTATAGAATCTCATATCATATATATGTGGTTGTTCTCAGGCCCAGAGCAGCCTGTTTTAGAGTTTGCCCGTAAGGCAACGCGCAATTTTGCCATCAAGTCCAGCCACAGGAAGGTCAAACTGCAAGAAGAGTCCAAAGAAAAGCCACAGGAGAAGGCGGCCAAACACTGCAGAAGGAACACCCGTAGTTTGTTCAGTGATGAAAAGGCCTGTTTTCTTATTGATGCCAAGAAGGAAGGCAACATTGGACGCTTCATCAATGTAAGCAAATTGAAGGCATTAGGGAAGAAGAAAGTCCTCTCTCTATGAAGTCTAGATGTGAAATATATAGGCATTTCTTTGATAGTTGGGTGCAGATATTTTTTATGTACATTGTTTGTACAGGACTCTTAGATATGTTTTAGCATCTTGTCCACACATAAAGCAAGTGTGTGTGGACATGTAAAACTACAATGTTTAAGTTTAAACTACATGGTGATAGAAATGTTGATGAAAAACAACAGACACTTCAGTGTTCTAGCAAATTAAACTACTGCAGTGTTGTTTTTTCTTTTTCTTTTTCTTCTTCTTGCATGGCAAAACATACATTTAAGTCTCCCAGATCCTCCTACAATGCACATCTTGCACCGAATTACCGACCTGAAGGCTGAACAGATCTGTTTATTGAATTAATTCAAATATTGAAAATATCTGGATATTAAATCCATAGGTTTGCATTTAAATTCTCCATTAACTGACCCCTTCTCTCATCCCACACAGCATAGCTGCAGTCCCAACTTGTTTGTCCAGAACATATTTGTGGACACGCATGACCTCCGCTTTCCCTGGATTGCGTTCTTCACCAGCAAGTGAGTGGACTGTTTCAGACTTGTGTCAGGAATCTAAAATTGTTCTAAAAGCAGACATTGGTTGAACCCCTAATCCAAACATCTCTCCCCCATTCTGCGGTCTCAGGAGGATCAGGGCCGGGACAGAACTAACATGGGACTACGGTTATGAAGTGGGCAGCGTGGAGGGGAAGGTGGTGCTCTGCTGCTGTGGCTCAGACGAATGCACAGGGAGGTTACTCTGAGAGATTCCTTTTTGAGTTAACAAAACCTCCCGGCACCATCCACAAATCTCTCCATTCCCCGGCTGCTCAGCCATCCTCAACCTGAGCTGATTCAGGTGTAAAAATCACCTGGGAAATCTGAAAGGTCAAATCTGGACACATCTGTTCCTAAAAATATTGCTCAACCAGCTGTTTATGCAGGACTTTGGAGAGTCACAAATTTATGAAGTGGCTGGAACTATTGTTTATGTAGGAAAATAAAACGTTATGTGTTTGACTTATACTCTGAGCAGATGTACTGTGATGGAAGTGTATTTTGATATAATGTACTTGTTAATAAAAACACTTAACATTCTTTGAATGAGTGGATTTTTCACAGTGATAAAACTACAATACTGATCCTAGTGAGAAAGCAAACAAAGCTATAAGGAATTGTGTTGTAGTGAAAGTGACTATTCCTGTCAGGGTGAGTACGCACAGTACACCACAACGAAATTTGACCTCTGCATTTAACCCATGCACAAACGCATACTGTGCAGCAGGGGGCAGCTATGAAAATGCACAGAGAGCAGTGACGGGGACGGTACCTTGCTCAAGGGTACCTCAGAGGTTTGAACTCCCTAACAACCAGGCCACCGCTGCCCCATATGAACATGTAAACACATGAGCAGTCCAAGAGAGAAAGGGGCCAGAGCGGATTGAAGGAGGGCTTGAATTGGAAGTTAGAAGTTAACCCTGGAATAGGATGGCGGGGTGTTTGTGTGAGGTGAGCAGTGCGCGCGCGTGTGAGGGAGAGGGAGAGGGAGAGGGAGAGGGAGAGGAAGGAAGGAAGGAGGCGTTGCTCAAGTTTGGTCGCAGGATTAGTGAGCAGAAGCGCCACCACGGATTTTCTTTGGGATAAACGTACAGGCCTCGCTGCTAAGACGGTAATTGTGAAAGAGTCCTTCATCTGCCGTCGAACATACTGCACAGTTACTTTTGCTTTGGCTGCTTGTAGTTCGCCAGTGTTTCTGAAAAGCCGCGCTCCGGCTAATGCTAACCTGCTTGCCGTCAAGATGGCGACTGTTGGATTAGCGCGACGGCGAGTGTGTGTCTGCTTTTTAATCGCTCTCCTTTCATAAATTCACACAGTTTTAGTCAATCGACACTGGCTGTAGGCAAGGACAGTTAGATGGCATTATTTTGACAGAGGCTGCCACTTCTATTTGGTAACACCGTTGAACATACGAGCTACCTGTACCTGGATCAAGTAGCCCGGCGTTTCTCCTTTAGTGCCGTTTAAAGAAAGCTGTTTGTAACCGCTCAACATCTAAACAGACCTCGATGTAAATATCCCACAAGACTGGCCTAGAAACTGTTTAACTTACATCAGCATAAATGCTGCTTTTTATGCCCTGTAGCTGAGCTGGGTACTGCAAGCGCCTGCATTAAAACCTCACACACCTGTACGTGCACAGGGAGGTAATATCGCAGTTCTGTGTCTTATTAAAATGTTTTTATTTTTATTTTTTTATCTTAAACCAAGAGTGCAGCATGAGGATGTTGAGCAATCTGTGTTTATACTTACCAAACATATGGAACGTACTTAGGTGCATGCCAGATGTAAATGGTCGAATTAATCACAGCTGAAACACTGAAGTTGTATGTAAACCATTTCAGATGTTCAGGAATCATTGGCCAAATCTAGGCAAAGAAGGCCTTCAAAACAAGTAAATGCTTTTAACTCTCCAGGATCAACAGCAGGCATCCCTGCCAACAGACGTGATAGCCACTGGCCACCACCACTGCTGATGTGCTAATGATTTTAGAATATCCTATCCCATCCCATCCCATCCCATGTCAGCAGGTTCAGAGTTGTGACACTTGTCAGTTATTTATGATAACCTGGCCTTTAGATCATGTTTGTCTGCTGTGAAAATAAGATATTTGGTAGAGATTACAATTCCTGAAGAATTCATTATAAATAGATTAGTATAGTTTGTCATATAGTAGACCATCACCACCCTATTGATTAGAATTGCCTTCTGCAATGCTTTAAAATATCTGGTAGGTTTATTAGTTTTTGTTTGTACTAGTGTCTGCTTGCCCTGAGCAGATTGTGTGTTTCCCATTGGTATTTCTGTGGTGGGTCTTCTAGTTGCTTTGTGTGTGTGTGTGTGTATATGATATTACTTATTTTTTGGAAGGTTTGAACAGCTGGAGCTCTTAATTTAGCTAAATTTCTGTCTGTTGCAGTGTTGTGATGCTTAAGTCAGTTAAAGTAGACTAGAAACTCAAACTTCATTGATGTTGGTTGTCAGTTCTTACCAATATTTTCACAGAATCTGTTTTTTATGATCTTTGCCCATTTAGATGCCTCATTCTAGGCGGTACCCCTCCTCGGAGCGGGCGAGTCGCAGCAGCTATCAAGACAGGTATCGTGAGCGAGACAGAGGGAGGAAGCAACGACACAATCGCTCACCCTCTTTCTCTTCCAGCAGCGACCGAGAAAGGAGAGGACGAGGTCGCAGGCAGGAAGGGGGCTATGCACGCTCCAGGAGGTGTGTTCAGAAAGAGAAAATTTGCTAGTTACCTTTTTAGAAATAATTTCCAGTATTTACTTTCATAATGTAATGTTGTCAAGTCTTTAACATGTTGGTTTAACATCTATTTAAGGGGGGCTATAATGCACATTGGTACCTTTTTAAATGTAAATTTTATTATGTAGCATTCTGTAAAATAGTAATGAGATGAGGCCCAATCCCATTTGAGAATTGGGCTTAATTTAATTGACTAATTTTGTAATATTCCCCTGAGGTGTTGCTCTAATTATAAATGTATAGTTTATGTATGTTTATAGTTTTATACTTTATTCACAGCATGAACATTTTTGCCATTGAAGGGTTGAATGCTGACACCAAAGGATTTGTGTTCAATGGGTTACTATCATAAATGTCATCACGAATACTGGATATTTAAACCAATTGCAGTTTGCCTTAAATATATTATTCCTAAATTGCAAGTACATCTCAAAAGGGTGGGTATCCTTTATGAGCTATTTATGCCAAAGAGAACCTAATCATTAGAGTTTGCTTCTGTTCAGCTACGAAAATCGTTCACTGGACCGAAGGCTATATGACAGACGCTATGGTGACAGCTACAGGCGACAGAACCACAGCCGAGACCGTGGGACACTGGACAACTACTACTCCCGTAATGCCTCTCTCAGCTATGACTACCGCCGGCCCCACGAGCGGCAACACGAGGACTCATACCGGCAGAAAGGCAGCAGGCGTAAGCACAAACGAAGGCGGCGTAGAACCAGGTCCTATAGCCCATCCTCCTCGGTGAGTACTTCCTAACCCAAGCCATGCTCCTTCCCCTCTCTATCTCTCCCTATCTCCATCTCTTCAGCTCTTGCTTTCTTTTTTCTTAACCTTTTATATTCCATAGCCCCAGGATTTGGTAAGTATGAACTCTCTTTGTTTTTGCTTTGTTTTGTTATTTTTTTTTCTTTCTTTTTATTTGTGTGTATTTTTAAAGAACTTTAATAGATTGCAAGGGTTAAGTCAGTCTCCAGATTCCTTTATTTTCAGGTATTACTATTTACATCTGAAATACACTATTAATAATAACGATAACAATAATAATGATAACTATTGATATATATATTAATTACTTTAACTATTAATAGTTTCCTTTTTATTGAAATCATCCTCTCTCTCTACACACTTTCTTTCAGAGTTGAGAGAGTGCATAGTGCATGATGACCATCAATATAGAACATGTTATAATGTATTTTTTCCTCTGTTGCTTGATTTTTCTTTATTTCTTCGCTATATAGTGCAGCTTTTTTTATCTGTATAATTTGATGGTAATGAATTACCAGTGCCTTTCCTGATGTGTGTTTTTGTATGAGTAAATGTTTATGATGCACGTTGATGTTGACTTTTGTCAGGGCTGCTAGGCAGAGGGTTGAGTGGGAGTACATGTAGAAGACAAGAAAGGAGGGACAAAATGTGATCTTTGACTTGTTCCCTTGCACTATATCCCTATCGTTATATATATCTCCTCACGTGCTGTCATACGAATCACCCCATGATCACCAAATCTACCAACAACAACACTGCTTCTCTCCATCGCCGTGGCTACGGCTGCCCCCCTCCGCTCTCCCCTCTCCGCCCACTCCCCCCTCCTCCCTCTGCGGTCGTGACCACTCACCTGTGACCCTGATGGGGGCTGAAAAGCAGCGGAGTGACAGCGGGACGCGAGCGCTGTGTGTGAGGGACGACGAGGAGGGTCATCTGATCTGTCGGAGTGGCGACGTCCTGCAAGAGAGATGTACACACTGCCACTACTACTACTCTACTCCTATATCGTAACCTTTCTCCCTATCAGTACCAGCACAGAGCAGACATACTCACACATGGGAGGGCAAGAGGTCATGCTCATGTTGATGATGGTGAATGTGATGATGGCATTATAGAATGCACTCCCCTGTTGTCAGAATAGACCAGAAGGTTGAACTGCATGATGATGTCTTTTTATACATATATATAAATATGTGTGTGTGTATATTAATTGTTTATATATATATATATATATATATATATATATATATATATATATACTTTTTTATTTATACACTATTATAGCTGTTTTCTTTTTTGAACGGTGACAGGGTGGCGATAGAGGTGTACAGGGATGAATGCTGCCTTTTAATAGAGCTTTTGGTATCCTTTTCTATGAACAAAAAAGAACCTCTAGTTTGTAGTGGTCCTGCATAGCATTTACTGGAATAAAATTAGCATGTTACTTGTTACAAATTTGTGGCAGAGTTTTGTTAAGTAGCTTTTGCCTACATTGAGGTTAAGGCTGTAAATTTGGAGAGATTAGGGGGAACAGGTTTTGTTTTTTGTTTTTTTTTTTTTTTGTTTTTTTTTCTTTTTCCTTTCCTTTTTAATTTGTTGCCCCAGCACATTCATAATGGCCACTCAACAGGGGATATTTTGATTGTTTTGTAGAATGAAAATATATTTAAAACATTTTGTTTATTACTTTCTGTGTGTGCAAGTTGGTGGTTGTCCATGTAGGTTAAGCTATGCAAAAGATACAAAAAGGGGACGATGCAAGAAATGCTAAAACATTTACCGCATGTGTTGTGGTTCTGTTATGTTCCCTTCTAAATACACTCTATTTTTCTCCCTTTCTCTCTGTCTCTATTTTTGTCTTCTTTTTTCTTTTTATTATTATGGTTGTTTTTTTATTACTATTTATTTATTTATTTATTTAATTTATTTTATTTATTTATTTATTTATTTTATTTTTTTTTTTTTTTACTTTTGTCTTACTCTCAGATGAAATTGTTGGCACACTGGGAGAGGGTACCTTTGGGAGGGTGATGGAGTGTATTGACCATCGCAGGTAATACCCTTCAGTTAAACTGTTGCAGTTAAGTGTCGTAAAAATAGAAATTTATTTAGGTTGTTATTGTAATTTATTTTTGGTTTTTCAAGAATCCAAAGTATGTCTTGTTTAAACAAATAGTTGAGTTACAAGAGAGGTCCCAGAACACACCCTTGTTGCATGCTACTAATAGTTGCAGTCTAAAGATTTCTTTGTTAATTAATGTGCATTGGTTGTTTTGTTTTAATGAAGGGGTGGAGCTCATGTTGCTCTGAAAATCATTAAGAATGTCGAGAAGTACAAGGAGGCAGCACGACTGGAGATCAATGTCCTGGAGAAGATCAATGAGAGAGACCCTGAAAATAAAAAGTAAGGAGATAAACCTAACTGTACAATACAACCATATGCTCTTTAAGTAGAGAAAAAAAAAGTAATGTAATGTGATGGTACCTCTGGAAAGAGTACTTTCAGCACCTTTGGGGGAACAGGATTGCATCATATTCCTTTTAAGTGTACAGTCACATGAAAAAATTAGGACACCCTATGAAAGCCTGTAGGTTTTTGTAACATTCTTGGAAATATGGATATTTAATCTCAAATTTAACACTGCTGGGAGACAGTAATATAACTAAACAATTAAAACTGAAGAACAAACTTTTCAAAATCATCTGTAAAATGTAATTCTAGAAAAATTAGATTTTTGGTGAGGAATATATTAGGACACCCCCACTTTTATTCCCAATTAAAATGGCTCAAATCACACCAAGGTTTAGCACATCTGGTGCACATGATTAGAACATCATTATTCAGCATGTTGAAGAAGGTTTGCTCATTTAAACCTCAGACATTTAGTTTGGTGTGCTCCTGACTGTTGAGGTGAGAGTCAACACCAAATGTAGGACTTCCAAAACAACTGCCAACATGCCCAGGCCTGGACATCCAAGCAAGTTCACCAAGGGAGCAGAACTCACAAAGCTAAGAAGTCTCCAAAAATCCTAAAAAAAAAAAAAAAAAAAATCCTGCTCTCTAAGAGAAACATCAAGACCAGACTAAAGTTTGCCAGAGAGAAGACAAAGACCATGACTTCTGGAATAATGTTCTTTGGACAAATTGAATTATTTGGACACCAGAACAGAGGGCATGTCTGGCATAAACCAAATTCAGCCTTCCAGGGAAAGAACCTCATACCAATTTTGAAGCATGGAGGTCGAAGTGTCATGGTTTGGGTATGTTTTGCTGCAGCAGAGTCTTGCCAGCTCACCATCATAGAATCCACCATGAAATCTACCGTATCAGAGGGTGCTTGAGGAACATGTGAGACCATCTGTAAAAACATTAAAGCTAAACTGAAGCTGAAGTGTAAATCCAGCAAGAACTGGCAGAAAACTAAGAAATGGAGAGTCCTGGAGGGGCCGAGTCAAAGCCCAGATCTTAATTCCATTGAGATTTTGTGGGTTGACTTGCAGGAAACCCCTCAAACATCTCACAGCTTAAAGAATTCTGCATTGAGGAGTGGGGCAAACGTTCCTCAGACCGAGATCAGACACTGGTACATACTACAAGAAGCATCTCACTGTAGGGGTAGGGTGTCCTAACTTTCCTCAGTTATAATACACATATTTGTTTAATGAATAAATCAAGGTTAATTTTTGTTTTTTACCTACAATTAAATCACTTTCTTTTCCAGGGATAATTGTTCTAATGTGTTCTAAGTTTTTCACATGACTCATTTTTTTCAGTTTTTACCTAGATGAAAAATTTACCCTTGCTGAACTTTTTTTCTGGCGGCATAGTACTATTTATCAGTACATACATGTAAAGAGAGATTCTTATCTGTGTTTATTGCCCTAAAGTTTTATCCTCCCAGAACCTACTGACTGATAAAGGAAAAAATATATTGAGTTTTTCATCCTGCTCTTGTCTTTCAGTCTCTGTGTACAGATGTTTCACTGGTTTGACTACCATGGCCACATGTGTATTAGCTTTGAGCTCTTAGCTCTAAGCACTTTTGACTTCCTGAAGGAGAACAATTACCTTCCCTACTCAATCAGCCAAGTTCGACACATGGCCTATCAGATCTGCCTTGCAGTCAAATGTGAGTTTATTATTGTTGGTGCATGAGTTCTCTGAGTGTGGAAAATACATGCTTTAAATTAATCTGCTTCTGCAGGTCACTTTTTCTAAACACATGCTGGCTCTTCCCTAATTCTGTTACTTACCTTGTAGTGGTGCTTCTTTGCAAACACTGTCCTAAAACATAACATATGTTTCTGAGGAAAGATGCTTATAAACCTTAGAAAATGAACTCTGTTTTAAGACTCTTTGATCAACCAAACCATAGACAGATTGTGTACAAATAGATGAAATTTAAGGTCTTGTTTCCCTTGAGGTTTATTTGTAGAAAAGAAAACATTGCATTCCAGCATAAGAACCTCAACCTGTTTGTGAAATGTGGTGGTGGGCCTGTTTTACTGCATCTAAGTTAGTATAGTTAGTTCCATTATTACTAACAAAAGATACTGAATTAAACCATTTTTTTTAAAGGAGAACATGAAAATGTCAGTTTGTAAACTGATTGTCAGGAGAGTGAGTTGTGTATAGCAAAATAACTTAAACTAAAAACTTACGCACACAAGTCATAAATAGAGTCTTGGTCTGAAATATGGGAAATTAGTGAAAGATTTATAAAATACACTCCTACAACTTCTTATAAAGAAGTAATTTTTAGATCCAATTTAAAAATTATTAAGCAACAACTCTAACGTGAACTTAAAATATATCTGCCCAAGCCTACTTAAAACTATGATTCAGTGAAATTGGGATTTTAGTGCAGGTTATCACAACCTGAGTTTTGTTTCACCCCTAATGCAGTTTTTTGACATTTTAGCAATTATTTGATTGCGATTATATACTTTTGAAACTTGAATTTTTTTTTTTCTTTTTTCTTTCACCAGTTCTACACGATAACAAGCTAACACATACAGATCTGAAACCTGAAAACATCCTCTTTGTCAACTCTGACTTCACCATAACTTACAATGTAGAGAAGGTAAGTGAATATTGAAGGAATTCTTTCTAGAATTTGGTATATGCGTTGACTTTGAAAAGAATATCTTACATCTCTGCAAATGCATTGTGAATCGGTGGTATTGGTCAAAAGGTCCCAGGTTCAAATCCCACCTCTGGCACTACCACCTATTGGTCAAAAGGTCCCAGGTTCAAATCCCACCTCTGGCACTACCACCACTGGGTCCCTGAGCAAGACCCTTAACCCTGAGTTGCTCCAGGGGGACTGTCCCTGTAATTAGGACATGGAAGTCACTCTGGATAAGAGCATCTGCTAAATGCCACAAATGTAAATGAATCCTGGTTTGGTTGTTTCCTTGTCAGAAAAGAGACGAGCGAACGGTGAAGACCACAGCTGTGAGGGTAGTTGATTTTGGCAGTGCCACATTTGACCACGAGCACCACAGTACAATTGTCTCCACCAGGCATTACCGTGCTCCTGAAGTCATTCTGGGTAAGTGTGTGTAAAAAAAAATAAATAAATAAATTTTTTGACCAGAACCTAAGAGTTTTAGAAAAGTTTTTTTTGAAAAGTAAATTTTTGATTAAGTAAAATTTTTTTTTTTTTTTTTTTTTTTTTTTTTTTTGCATTCACATGAGATTGCTGCTGGATAGCTTTTTCACTTTAATAAATGAGTAAATGTAATGCAACATTGTGCATATAATTTTTGATAGGGATTCCTTCATCTCAGTATAATTTGTTTAGAAATGACTTTATTCAAAAATATGTAAAAACATAAGACAGCTCTGTCTCATACCATCTTTGTATAAAATAGGCTGGAGTTCACTGTATAGATGTGGTTTATCTTCCATATGTCTTTGTATGCAGAGTTGGGATGGAGCCAGCCTTGTGATGTATGGAGTATTGGCTGCATTCTCTTTGAATATTATGTTGGCTTCACACTTTTCCAGGTATACAGCAGTATCCTGCTGGTTTTATGTTTTGCGCTGTATTTACTATTCACCAGTAATGGTGACAAGTAGGCATGGGCAGAGTTTGTGCTGAGAGATTAATCATGCGTACAGTCTGACCTAGGGTCACTAATGCCCGCACAGCAAGGCCAACACCTGTTATTTGCCCTAACACTATACATGCCCTCACTAATACTCTTCCTGTCTCTTACTCACTCACACACACAATCAGTGGCTGGGCATAGATAGGCTGGATTGTATGCTACTGATTAACCAAATAGCTTGTTTCTATGTTTAACTGACAAATTTGACAGACTTCCAAACTTTTTGATTTTGCCAAACACCATGGGTTCATCGACTAGCAATATTGAAATATAGATTTTTTTTTTTTTTTTTTTTTTTCCCCCCCCGTTTTCCTTCAGAGGATGTGGCTTGAATTTTTTTCTTTTGAATAAAATTTCATTGTTAATCTTGTTTTTTGTTGTTGTTTTTTCCCCCTCTTGTTTCTAGACTCATGATAATAGGGAGCACTTAGCTATGATGGAGAGAATATTGGGGCCTGTTCCATCCAGGATGATTCGCAAGACCCGGTAAGGCATACACAATAACTTCTCATCCTCTTAAGAAAAAATAAACTGATCATTTGCACCAAACATATGCACACATGATTAGAATAACAATAGCATTTACTATCTGCCACAAGTGTGTACAAATCCACTCTATGGTAATGTTTACTTGGATTTCTCAATTAGAAAACAGAAGTACTTTTACCGTGGGCGGCTTGACTGGGACGAAGGTTCCTCTGCAGGAAGATACGTTCGAGAGAACTGCAAACCCTTGCGGGTGAGAAACTGACGATGTGAATAATCGCTGTCTTTTGGTTAAGGTGGCTTGTTAGCCCTGTAAAGTTTTCATCTCATCTGCTATCCCGTCCCTCTCTTTCAGCGGCATATCCTTTCTGAGGCCGAGGAGCATCATCAGCTGTTTGACCTGATTGAGGCCATGCTAGAGTATGAGCCATCCAAGCGCATCTCTCTGGCCTCATCTCTTAGACACCCCTTCTTCCAGATTCCCATCCCTTCAAGTGATCAAATGCCAGGCAAGAGCTGGGAGGGAAGTCGTGACATAAGCCGGTGACGCTTGTCTCCTCTTGCCTAGTGTCAAAAATAGAAGTTTCACAAAAATGGGTGCTGGGATATAGGATGGACCTGGAACGCAATAAAAGGGAAGGGTGTGTCACCTGGTGAAAGCTATTTTGTCTTTACTTTGAGACAAACTTGTTGACTGGAAAATATGACATGAGCGGAGTTATAGGCTAAGACTGTTTCTTCTCTGAGTTGACGTACATAAAATAAAGAGGATTGGTATTTGTTGATTGCTTAAAGCAGATGGGTCACAGTGCTACTTTTATTTATTTACTGGTACGTTTGGCCCAATATTTAATCCTTTTTAGGTAGGTTAAATTCCATATGATCTTTTTTTTTTTTTTTTTTTTTAAACCTTAAAATTCTTCAGACTTATCTGACCTATAGTCTTCCGCTCACAAGGACAAGATGGAAGGTACTTTCATGAACATGGAAGGTGTGCATCAGGGGGAGAAATTTAGAAATGCAGTTCTCCAGTATATAGACTAACTCTAAATAGTGAAAGGACATAAAAGTGAATGGAGAGGGTTTCTGGATTGTAGCTGTTGTAGCAAAACCGGGGAGGTGCTTTTTAAATATCATTTCAAAGACAGACCAGAAAACTAGACAGACTTGAGTGTCTTGATCTTTGTTTCTGTCTTGACTTGATAAAAAGTGTCAAGGCCACTCCTTCCACTGAAAAAAAAAAAAACTGTTCTTCCAGTTGTCATCCAGTCATTAAACCCTCATTGTTCTCTCACCAATTTTGGAGTGACATCTAAACAGTTTTGTCTCCATGTTGAAAATGGATTGTTTCTCTCGGTCCCAGCAATACAGGGGCTGCTCTTTTATTCAGTTTTGAAAGGCTATCACTATTTAGTGTGGCCGATTAAATTCAGACACTTGCCCCCCCAAGTAATCAAGTACAGCGCTTTCATGCCTTTGTTGCCAGGCCAGGTTTACTGTATTTATTTTCTTGTTGTCTTTATTTCTGTTTTTGTATGAAGCTGTATAAATGTGTACATATAAATAAATAAATATATATATATGTATCTATGATTGTATAGAATAAAGACTCAGTCCATTTGTCTGACATAATTTGAAGGCATGGTAGCTCCACAGCCAGGAAACAGCAGATTAATGGGGTGCGTTCCTCTGTCTTGACATACTTTTCCACAATTATGTCTCCAGTGATTTTTAGGGGGCTGTAAAGGTGACCAACTTCATCACTCCTTGCTTTGTCTCTACGTTTTACCCTCCACCCTCATTGAAAATGGAGAAAGCAAAGAGAAACAGCTTTAGTGGTTTCAGATCCAGCAGTGCTTTCACAAAGCATGCAAGCATTTTTGCATGTTGCATTTTCAGGGACTTTAATTGTGGATCTGGCTTTGGCCTAGCAGGCTGTCTGGGCTTAGGGTGTTTGGCGTTCTAGATTTATATTTATGAACTATTCTTCATGTATAAATAAGTTACTAGGCTTTATTTAGTTTCTGTCACTCACTGATCTAATACATTGTCTATGATCACCAAACTTGGGAATTAGCTCATGTGTTTATCTCAGCAAGCTGACCACAAATAAAAACTCAAAGGCAAGTGTACTACAAAAGCGAATCATAAGATGATCATCTTTCGGCTGCTCCTGTTAGGGGTCACCACAGTTAATCATGTTTCCATTTCTTCCAGTCATCTGCGTCTTCCTCATTCAAACTGACCACCTGCATGTCCTCTCCCACAACATCAATAAACCTCCTCTTAGGTCTCCCTCTTTTGCTCTTGTAGCTCCATCAGCTCCAACATTCATCTCCCAATATAATCCTTGTCTTTCTTCTGTACATTTCCCAACTAACGCTTTTTTCGAGATATGAGCCATCTCTTTGCCTTGAGTTGAGAGCTAAAATTTGACTTACGACTCAGCTTCAGATACCCACCGCTAGATAGCGCAGTGAACGCTGCAACATCCACCCAGCATCCCATGTCTAACTCATTCACTTTAAGCTGTTAACTCGCAGTGGAAGCATCAGTGTTGTACTTGCCTTTGTGGTTGCAGTTATTTTGCAAAACTTCGTTTTCCAACCATGTGTCATTATACTTAGTAAAACCAGTTTATTGTAGTACATTCTATTGTATCGTGTTTTTATACAATATTTGTTATTTATAAGCACATTGTTCTTATTTAAAAACATTAAAAAATTTCGCGTTTTTCTGGAATGGATTATTTCAAATCATTTCAATGGGGAAAACTGATTTGACATACGAGTAATTTGAGTAATGAGCTCCATAATGGAACAAATTAAACTCCTTGTAAGTCAAGGCAGCACTGTATTCTGTCTTTGTCCTATTCATTTTTATTCCTCTCATCTATGGGCATATCTCCGTCTCACCCGTGGTCTCCACAAGCTGCTCCCTACTCTCACTACAGATTCTAATATCATTAACAAACATAGCTGACAGGGACTCCTGACTAACCTTGTCCATCAAGATATATATGTCTTCATTCTTATAATGTGGTAAGTTGTTTAACCAGGTGGTTTTAGATTTTTAAACTAAAAATCATTTGAAATGATTTTATTGCACCGGATTTAATCCATTTTGGCATTGTTTTGTAAAGGAAGCCGAACTACCACTATAGTAAGTAAATGGAGCTTGATCAAGTAACTTCAGTAAATGTGATGAAGAATTACATTTTTTTGCGCTTTTAAAAAATGAGACTAAGATGTTGCTGTGTGTAAACACAGTAAGATTAAATCCTTCTATTCAGTCAGTAGTCCATTCAATCTAGTGAAACTCAATGCAAAAAAACAGCCCTGATTATAGAATTAATGAAGCAAGAAAAACCGCCAATAAAAAGTAAGGAAATTGGTTTTATGACCTCTTAATATGCTTACATCAATCAAGTACATTAAAGGTATATTTTATGGCAGTGTACCTGCTTTTTCTATGAGCTGTTTGTGATTTTGTATTATAATTCTGCTTTATTGAAATGTTCAGAGCACTGTTTTGAATGTTCAGAACACTACTTGAGTGTAGAAAAAGTACAGAAGCATATTAATCTAAGGATATAATAAAAGGATCACCCTAGCTTTTGAATGTGCACTTCTGTATCCTGGGCATCCTGAAACAAGGCTCTATATATGTAAATGGTTGACAGATTACTGAGTCCAGACAGGTGCTCTGTGAACCAGGCTGTTTCGTGAATGAAGAACAAGGTTGCTGTGGGTCTTTTGAGTGTAGCAGTTGCTAGAAGGTGTAAATAACGCTCTTACTGCGTCATTCATGCTTTTTCAGCGTCTGTCACCCTCTGCTACCTGTTGTCCTCCTCCCCTCCTCCATCTGCTTAAAGCAGAGATTTCACTCCCTAATCTTTCTTTCATGTTAAGAACAACTGTCATTGGGGGTTTTTGAAGGTTAAAATTTAAAGACAGATCATAAGCATCACTCTCATCACACATAATGGGAGACCAGTCATAAGTGTAACACATGTATTTAATCTGTTTGGAGTTTATAACTTGAAGTCAGCTGGCTTTTTTCATCCTCACGTGCATGTGGAGTTCCCTGTTGTCCCTAACGAGATAAAGAGCTATTACGTGGTTTTGTGATTAGCAGATGGGAGACTGGGGGAAGGGACCAGGGTTTAAAAACGTGTAACCTGATGCCAAGCCCTTTAGATTGATAAGGAGACACATCTTTCTTAGCTGGATCACCACACTGAGTGGAATATGAATCTCTGAGAACTTGCATTGATTGAAAAGACTGGTATCAGGTGTGTAGTGTTTCCTTGTTTTTTTTGTTTTTTGTTGTTTTTTGAGGATTCTGTTCATTCTGGAACTTTTTAAGCAGTCTATGGCAACTTAATGCAAAAAGAAAAATTAAGGAACTTAATTGTCTTTGGAACCCTACATACCAATATGTAGGTCTAATTGTGATCTAAATGTAAGAATTTTATTATCTTTTTATTATTGTATTGTTATTTTCCATATTATTAAAGGGTGCATGTTTATTATAAGTCATTTATTATAAGTCATTCAGTGTTGTTTGGTGTGAAACACCACTGTAAAGAAAGAGTCTTTAAATATCTCTTCAACAAACCTTTCACATCAAACCACTCTGAATGACTTTGTTTACATCTCAACCTTTGAACGCTGAAGATTATTTTCCCCTTTAAAATGTTGCAGCCTTCTTTTAAATGGCATGCTATTCAATTTAAAGGGCTTTTAAAGGGCACTGCTCGGTCAGCCTTGTATCTGTATATAAAACTACAGAGGTCTGAGGTTGAGACAGATGATTTATATATATATATATATATATATATATATATATATATATATAATTAAGTGATTTGCATTTCCATTTAATTAGTTGACTGTGTTCAACTTTGGGTTGTAACTGATTTGTCTTCATATTGCAGGTCCTGACAAATCAATCTCCAAGGTGCCTACAAAACTTGATAAACCAAATTACCCAAAGAACTCTGCATTTTAATTCATCTACCAGAAAACTCTTCTCCTCCACATAAAATCAATCTGCACAACCTCTCTGTATGGGCAACACCCAGGGAAGTGGTATTGAAGCTTGAGGATTAGTTAAGAAACCCACACTCTGCAGTTACATACTGCAGTACTCTAAACAATGGATGCAATAGTAAAGAAATCAATTTGCGCTCCGGTCCGACAGTTGTCCAGCTGTGTGTCAGGGGTGAAGGATGGCTTCAGTCGGAATGGAAAGACTGCTAGGAGGAAGAGTGCTCCTTGCTGCTACTCCCAAACAGCACATGACTCCTCGTGGATCAGAGCGTATCAAGCAGAGCTGCACAGAGAAAGGCACGTAAGCTTTGAATCATATACTGTTAAATATAAACACTTCCTGGCTCAGACTTCCAGTTCAATGATTGTTGCATGTGATGATCGTGAATAATAAAGGCTTCTTTAGCCAAAAGGGGTCACTCAAAAAAGCACTAAAAGCCACTGCTCTGTCAGACATTTATTTGTATATGATTTTTTTTTTTTTTATATACCTTAAATGGTGTAAAGGCTTTACAATATGTGGAGGTTCTCTAATAAGGTTCCGCATTGTCATTGATGTATTGTCGTTTCTTCAAAAGAATTGTTCTTTGAAAAGTTTCATATCTGCCAACCTAATGGGGTAAGAGCCATTGTGCCCACCAATCAACACAATTTATGTTTTCTTTCAGAGACCACAGATAGGGTTAGGATTGTCAGGGATAGAACTTGTGATCTCCAGATGATGTGCCAATGATTAGATAAGCCCAAAAGGTTCTTTGGAAGATTGTCCCCCAGCCCTGCTTCTCTAGGCCAATTGCTGAGCTCAGCTTAACAAGGGGTTGGATAAGGAGTGTTAGGAGCAGAGAAGCTGCTAAAACTGCAGAGCAGTGGGCTCCTAGGATCCAGGCTGGGAAACACTTAAGAACCAAAGGTGGTTGTTCAGCATGAAAATATGACATTTCTTACTAATAACTTATACATAATTAACTGGTGTCTGTGGTAAATGTTTGAACAGAAAACTGAGGCAAGTCCTGTTGTCTAAGAAAAATGCAGAGAAAACAGCAAGGAGATCCCACTACAGGAGCCCACACCGTTACACAAAGGTGAGCATGTGCAAATGCTTCCTTGGTTGGTATGCAGTAAGTGTATTTTTTCTTTTAATGTTGCAAAACTGGAGAAATAATTAGCAAACGCTCTTTATTTTCTGTATTTATCTTTCTACAACCTTACTCCGTTTTGCATCTAAATTTGCAATTAAAATCTAAATCTTTACTAAAAGAAGGCAAGATGTCCTTAGACTTTTGATGGCCAGTGCGTATTCCCCATGTGAATTATTACTTGGTAGATGAATGATTAGAGCCTGTGATCTGTTTCTCCTTTCTAGGCATCCCAAGCCAGGAAGCAGTTAAACACCAAAGCTCCCCCCAAAAATGATGACTCTCTTTTTGGTGCCTTCCAAGGCTTAAGCATCAACATAGGCAGCGCTCAAGCTTCACTCCCCCCACCACCAAGTGCAGAACAGTGCAAAGTCATGTGATGAACAAGAACTTTGATTTTCATCAGCTGCTGCCACCTGCTACTTCCAGCTACTTTAACAGAAATACAATGAGAAACCTCTGGTTGTATATAGGAATGTTCAGCCACCACTGATCCACATGATTTGTAACCTTAGTTTATTAATGAATATAATTTGAATACTTTATGTCTGTGACTTTTAATCTATTCTACTGTTGTCATAATGGCTGTGTGATATTCTGACGTTTTTGTATGAAGGCTGTATAGAAAGTGATTTTTGAAAATTATGTGATTGGATAATAAACTCCATTGTAATTCATTAAGTACATGTTTTTATGAGATATATCACCAAGAATTTGACTTGTTTGAGCTTCTTCTAATTTGTTAAAATAAACTAATATTTATTTTTAACTCACAATGCCCACCATACTAGTTATTTTAATTATCATTTCCTTCATGATGGTTCAACATATCTTGCTCAAATGTCCTTCCTCTACTGGATTCAGAGGCAGTAAAAGCTTGTCTGAAAGGTGCAGATTTATACATTACATTATTTTATCCAGCACATATTACTTGACTGGAGTGAGAGATAACTTTTACACTGTTCTCTACCACCTTTTCTCCCTGCATTTCCCTGATTAACCCGCTTGCTTTGTGTTTGAATTGTGTCATTTTTTTTGTTTTTTGGAAACTAACTCTAACCTTGGGTATAATAAAGGTGCTATATAGATAAAACTATATTATATGTATTATTATAAACTATATATGCATGTATGTATGTATTATTATTATTATTATTATTATTTTCAGTCTCTTTAACAAATGCAATGTATGTTAAACCAATGCAATGTAGTAAAAAGAGGCTAGAGACACGTGGGGGCACAGATCAGCTTATTAGCTTGAGAATGTGAAAATAAAAAATTATTATAATCTCCTTCTTGTGCAGCACAGGACTCTGGCCTCATAGCGAGAACGTCCTGGGTTTGTTTCTTTCTGTGTGGAGTGTGCATGTTCTGCATGGGTTTCTGCCTGGTGTTCCAGTTACCTCCCACATTCCAGTGACATGCTGGTGGATTGGAGATGCTTAATTACCCACTAGCTGTCTGTGTGAGTTTGTGTGTGACGAACTGGGTACCTATCCGAGATGTTTCTTTGCCTTTCGCCCTTTGAGCACTAGAATAGACATAATAAATGAATGAGCTCCTCCCGAAGGTTACTTCTCAATCCTTATCTGGTGGACTGACCCACATTGACAGCTGGGTTTTCCCACACTACAGGCTCTGGGACAGTGTCTAACAGTTCATGCATGACAATCCAGAGAATTCCCTGTGAGCACTGAGAGACCGTTGGTCCACGTCCGATCTGGGGTTTTCTCTGCCACTTTTGGAGATTGGAAAATCCGGCCTAAGCATTGCAACAGGCAGTTTTAAGTGCATCGGTATCGACCGATATTCAAGGTTTCAGCACCGGTATCGTTGGAAATGAAAAAGTGTGATCGTGCCAGCTCTTCTTCGTCAAGCAAGGGCAGTCGCTCTAAGTTCCGGGCTTTGGCTGAGTCTGCCTCAAGCTCGGACAGAGCAACAGGACACCAGGCTCCCTCCGGGCGAACTAGACACCTGCTCGCTGACGGATTTGGGGGCGGGCTGCGCCTGGATGAGGGGGGGACTCAAATCGCGCACTCAGGTGTCAGCAGGACGGCAGAGCAAGCCGATTACACTCCAACCTCTGGATTTCATCTTTCCGCTCACGCAAGACAAGCTCTCTCTCTCTCTCTCTCTCTGTCTCTCTCTCTCTCTCTCTCTCTCTCTCTCTCTCACACACACACTCACACACCTGCGAGCTGGAGGGACGACTCTTCGACTCTTCTGGCTGCGCTGCTCCGCGCAAAAGTGGTGCAGAGAGAAGGGAAAGTGTCGCAGACCGGAAAGAACATCTTGAGTTCTCAGTTGAATTTCCTTCCTCGTTTTTGGAGTTTTAACTTTTCGACCGCGCTAGACCGAGAAGGATGTCAGATCTTCTTCCCTTTCGTGTTACTGAGATTTCAGCCTAAAGACACTTCTCACGAGTGAACAAACTCCTCATTTCCATTTCTTTATGTGCTCAGCTCATACCTTATATAACCAACTGCTTTTAGATGTTTTGTTCGTATTTTAAGTGTTCTGGAAAGGTAATGAACTGATATAACTCCCATATAACTCTCTTTTTGCAATATTTTTACATTTTTCTTTTATAAATTTTATAACTAATAATTTTTGTCTTTATTGTTTTATATTGCATACGTTGAAAAGATCTAATTATTAATAGATTCTGATAACCAGAGACCTGATTGGTTTCATATCACTGACATTGATCCCAAAGTTCAGCACACATTTACTAACTGAATAAGGGAAGATTGCAAGAGAATGGATAGTACTGGTGCAGGTGAAGAAGCGGGTGAGGAGTGTCCGGCCCCGAATGGTGGCTCCAGACAGCGGGGCAGGTTCTCTTTGCCCAGCTGGCGGTCCTCTTCTCAATCCTCTCTACATGGGGAGCGAGCTGGGGATCTGAACCGGAGGCTGCTGTCCCTTGTCAGATGTTACGAAGAACCAGACGGCTCAATGCCCGACCTCACCTCCAAACCCATAGAGGTGACCACTGGCTCAGAAGAGCTGACCACAACTATAGGCCACCAACCATCCACCACATCCAGCACTGGCAAAGCCATGTCTGAAGGCCCAGGAACCGGAGGGGTAACACTGACTCCAGGTTTGGAGGACTATGACTCTGTAGACCAGTCCTCATTCCACCACAGACAGCTGAGCTCCTTGCTGCAGCCAGGGGTCAACAAGTTCTCCCTGCGCATGTTCGGAAGTGCTAAAGGTGTCGCAGCCGAGCAGGAAAGGGTCAGGTCCTTCGGGGTGTGGATTATACATCCTTACAGTGACTTTAGGTAAGTGAATCGGGGATGTGTGGGCCACAGAACCAAAATATGTAGCTTCCAGCAGGGCAAGCAGACTTTGGACCCCTTACACACTTTTGCACTCATGAGTGGTTACGATGACATTGCCCACTAACTACTATAATAAATGTACAATGTTTTTAATTAATCAAGTGTGAAAATGTGACACTTTACTGCACACCCCAGACTCATGAATATCTGAGATAACATAGTGTATATAATGTATTTCAACAATTAGCCTACATTAGAGACTATAAGGCACATTTATAGTGAGTAAGCAAACAACATTCGGGTTCCATTATATATTTTTTGTGCTGGAGGCCTTAGAAATCCTTGTAACACTGCATGGAAGGGAGAGGGTTCCCAGAATATGGCCTAAAGTATTTATTTATGTTTTTTTACTAGATACAGAGTTTTACTTTTTTATGTAAAACTCTGATTCATTCTATATATTCTTAATATCCAGTCCATGCTGTTGGATAAGTTTAAAATAGCATATGAGCCTATATCATAATACACAATAAGCTTTCCTTGATCTCTACACTGCCTTGATTGACCATTTAATTCTGTGCCATTTTAAACTGAGCAAATCAGGCAACTCTGTGCATGTTGGGCCAACTGTTGTTATTTTCTCAAAGCTGATTACAAAAGGCTTACAAAAGGCAAAGTTTTTATTATTTGGTGGTAGTGGGGGTGTACAAGTTTTCTTATCTTTGTCAGTTATACATTTTGTGGACCAAGAACCAGAGAAAATGGCAAACATCTAATGTGTAAAATGTGGCTGTGCAAGTGTTTGTTATCAGTTTTGTTTCAGTCTCATGTAGGAATTTAAATGACTAAGAAACATCAACGTACTCCCCAATAAAAATTTAAAGAAACCTCATCAGGTAAATGTGGTCAGTGCCAGGAGGTTGTCTCAGGTGCTATGAATTAAATCTTCAAAACACATTCACTGCGAGGCATCTTAATCTTCGCTGAAACAAACACACTTGTTAAAGGAATTGAGTTACTATTCTCTTCCCTCATAAGGTTACAATGAGTCAGTGAGGGGTATCACTGCAAAGTAGAAGGCCAGGAAAGACCCATGGAGTGTTACAGGTATCAGGTTTAGGTCCTGTAGACTGGTATTAGTGTGCAGGAAGTGGAGGTTGAGATAAATGGATAAAGGGATTGTGTTTAGTGATGGAGAGAGAAGCCATGAGCTGTAAGCTTCTTCTACGGAGGACCAGAATTGTTTGTGCAATTTATCTAGGGGTATATTAGTCAGCTGCCTTCATAGCCATCATACAGTTGAAACCTGGTCAAATAAACAATGTTTTGTTCATTCCTAAACACATACATGTGCTCTAAAGGACACTTAAATATAGCATTTTACTGCAAATTTTATTATATTCCTCAATATGTTTAATTCAGCAAATTGTCAGTAATTGTGCTGTACATAGATGGTGCTTTACACTGAGAAAATCAATAAATCATGTAATTCGACTAGAGGTATGCAAACTTTTGAACTGTATTTGCATAGTAAATCAGCAGGTTAGGTCTCGTCTTTTAGACTGCTGGATATTTGTTGAGTGTCCAGGCAGGTTTAACTTTAAAGGTGAAGTGAATGTTTTTAATAACCTTCTTATCTGAGACTGCTATTGTGAGGAACTTATATAATTTAAGCTATGAGTCTGATTGAAAGTTTGAAAGTAATGATACAAGTGGCTCACAGGGTTGTAAATATTTATCATGTGTTTACCATGAAGAAAAAAAAAAAAATAGCATATTTTAAACAACAATTGCAGACTGAAGGCATGTATACACAGCTAATAATATATAAAATATAATTTAGTTAATAAATGTTCAAAAACAAATTTCTTCTGTGACTTTAAAGGCCCAGACAGTGCCGCAGCTGCCCTGGAATTACAAAAACACTTTATCCAATGACTGCATGAAAGGAAAATTTTCACACTACATAATTTTTACTTACATGACAGTATCATTGTTCTTTGTGGGTGCTTTAAAGAGATTGTACACATCTTTTGATATATGAAAAGGGCATGTTTCAAGGATTTTAAAGATTGTGAGGATGAAAAGGTCATACATTTTCATGAAATATAAAAGTATAATCTGTCATTGGCAACATCAGCTTTAAAGCTATGAGATAATAACATAAAATGAGTAACACTGGCTAATTTCCTGTGAGACACTTAGTTGCATTGCCCTTGTACTTAATGTATGTGTAGTCTGTAGTTTTTTCAAACTGCTCACTACTGATCATGTGTGCCCTGAAGGACAGTGTATTTGCCCCTCATATTAAAGTCCAGTCCCTGAGTGATTTCAGAGGATTGTTTTTTTTTAAGCCACACAGTGACTTATGTATCCTTCAGCAGAACAAAGCCGCCTAACATAAGTCTTGAAATAGTGAAGAAACAGGTGCAGATGTGATGCTGAATGCTGAGTGGTCAGAACCCCATTATATAAGCACCTTTTATCTTTATGTATTTTGCAGTCTGTTACAGTATAACACTGGTATAAAATAGTATTTTTGCACCAGAAAGATGATTCCCTAGCAAAATAAAAAGGAATGAGGTGTGGCTCAAGTCAGCAGGACTGTGTATATACATCTATATTTACATACAGCAGATAAACTTTTTTGATGCAATGATTATTATTTCTTATTGCAGTTCCACAGTTGTATTTATGTACTTAATTATTGTCATTAGATAAAGTGGCCATATGGGTAATCAGGACACACTGAACCCATATGAAGGATAGCTTGCATTTACTATTGTGCTTACATTTCCAGCTGAATACCTGAAGCAAACATAAAATAATGCAAGGTACTGCAGTGAGAATGTAGTGTAATAAGTGTATTTTACAAAGCCTGATTCTATGGTTGATAAGTGAATTTCGTGTTGAATTCAGGGCTAACCGTGTCATGGTATTGCCTCAATATCTAATCAGCTCAAACACTAATTGCCCTCCACAGCTTACCAGCTCCAGAGCAGATTATGTTGCAGTTTAGGTTGACTGAACAAGAAAACTTTTATTCACAGTTAACAAATATGATGGAATGCCTCTTGCTTATATTAGCCAGCTATATTATGTATTTAAAAAAAATATACGTTTTTGTAGTATCATCTTTTACCTTATTTAGTTGACATTGCCTGACTTGCCTTTTTAGCACCAGTGCATATTAGTGTAATAATGGAAGTGTGGAGCATTGTGGAACAAGGATGCTGAAGCATAGTGGTGTGCTGTACCTTTTATTTAAAGTGATTCCTCATATTCACTGTCAGTGATGTGTTCAGGACTTTAGAAGGTCTAGAGTGAAGTTTTTCCTCACTTAACTGGTTCCATCGAAACTTGGAATCTTTATTATGTCAGGAGTTAGTCTGATGCAGAAGGACTTCAAAAAGAGAGCTTGCTTAACTCTATACTATCTATATACCATTTAAAAAAATCCTGTTTAAGGTTGTTTTTCTGATGTGCTCCCAACCTTTACATGCTACGGAGTTTTAATCACTTGGTGTGTAAGAAGCTGTGTCAGAGATGTGGATTATCTGGGGTGTCCCTGAGGATATGGTTGGGAAACACTGGATTAGTGCATATTATTCAAAAAGTAACCTTAGGCCTTTAACCAGTGACAGCTAACCGATTTCCCATAGAAATAGCCTCCAGTGACTGTGGGAACTCATTTACTAGTTGTTAAATAAACTTTCTTGCAGTTTAGATGGAGAAAAAATGCATTCAAACTAACTAAATTAAACTAAATTTAAACTAACAATTATCTCAGTGGTTATGGAGATATCAGTGAATCCAAATGTTAATGATTTGCTACTTGGCCACTAAATCTGTGCAATAATGACATAATTTGCGTGACATATAGTATTGTTATGTAAAGCATTTTCTGATTAAAGGTCAGTTTGATGGAGCTTTGCTAGGCAGCAAAAAGCAGAAACAATGTCCATCCCATAATTACGGTTTCCTCTGTGTCCATTTCAGTTTATGGCACTGTCTCAAAATAACCAAAAATAAAACATTATGTAGCAATAAGGAAATAACTACTTACAGGATGACTCATATAAAATTAATTATGTTCTAATGATTATTACAATGCTCCATTCAATTCTTTTCCAGCTAAGTTGATTGCTCAGATTCAGTTCACCTAAGATTTAGAATCTTCACCTTCACACCTTGATTCTTCACTAGCCCCCTAGCTCACTAGCGCAGTAATAACATTCATTTTAGAATACTAAATGCTTTCCTTTATACTTTAAAGTACTCTAAGGCCTCCCTCATTATCGTACAAAATTACTGCAAGCCTTCTCTCCCATTTGTAGTCTTACATTTTCTCTTGCAAAACTATGGTCTGTCCCAGAATTCACACTGTCCACCATGGGCTCAAGGGTTGCAACATCCAATCTATGGAACTCTTATCCCCAGAGCCTTTGTGAAATTACTTTTCTCCCTACATTTAAAACTTAACTCAAGCCTTATCTGTTCTCTCTGTGCTTCTCCTCTCTTTCTAACCACTTTTTGTAACAATGAACCACTTAGTAAGTGGAAGGTGCTATATCAATTTTACCTCTTATTCTTCTTGCCCTGTAATGCTTAACCCAGCTACCAAGAACTACAATTCAAAAACTTTGCCTATCTTAACAGATTAGGGATAAAACCCTTTCTTTACTGTAGTTTGAAAGTTACAGTTGCAAAAAGCAAGTCTAATTCCTGTGTTGGTGGGGTGGAACATGATGTGACCTGTGTGGTTTTCTGCACAATTATCTTGAACAATTTAATAGGCTTGAGATTTGCAGCAAATCAGCCCTGATTACTCAACTAAGAATAGTCATGATTGCAAACTAACCAATGGCTTCTTGAGAAAATGAGTTTATTTGTAGATAAAAGGAAGCAACAAATGCACATAGCACCGTCAGGTCAAAATTGCAATTAGAACCTTGTGACTTCTTAGTCAGGGTTAAGCTATAATCTCAGAACAGATAATGGCTCAGTGGTATTACTGGCTATACTTTACATAAAACTCACTACCCTCCTATAATCCTTTATACAGTAAATAAACAACAGACTTCATGGAAGTCAGTGAATTATATAACTAATGCAGTGTTTGATTGTGCACAATAAATGATGATATTCTAAATGTATTTGCCAAGCTCTCAAGCTCTTGCTTTAAAATGCTCCATACTGCTTCCTCACATATTGTGCTGTCTCTTATGTTGAATTTTATGCATTCAATGGGACCTTTCCAAATGTATAGAATGTCATTTATGTTTCTGCTCCAGGAAAGAGAATACAAAAGTATTATGTAACACTATTAGAAATAAAATATAATTTGGTTAGAATTCAGAAAAAGATAAGAACATGGAAACCAGTCTTTGCTTTCACTTCACTTTGCATTGTTTGTTTAACATATTTATATATGCAAATAAAATAACATCTACTCAAATGTGAATACATTTTCATGTTTAGTCATTAGTGCTGTTGCCTCACAGTGAGCAGGTTGTGAGCTTGATTCCCAGCCTGGATTCTTTCTCTGGGGAGTTCACATGTCTGTGTGGGTTTCCTTTGGGTGCTCAAGATCTCTGCCTAAAGACATGCAGCAGGTAGACTGATGTGCCAGATAACCCCCAAGATGTGATTGTGTGTGTAGGTTTGCATAACATTTTTTCTTTCCCTAAAGTCCACTTATGACATCAGTTTTATATAGGCTTTTTTTTTCAAATACAGTTATAATTGACACTATTCCAACTTCTCTTTATGTCTTACAAAATTAACCCTTGAAAATCTAAAATTATCTTGCAGTTATTAATTTTTTTCAATCTGTGTGTTTGTGACATGTTTGTTTGTGCATTTAAGACTGTGCCTCTTGCAAAAGCATAATCTTACCTGTTCATTCATGCTGCTTAATGTGGGTTAAAATATTGTATAATAAATGTTAAGCTATTGCTAATGGGCTAACTGATGATCTGTTCTGTGGCCCAAATTAGAAGCCTATTGCTTGTTTCCTTTTTTTTTAAGTCTCTTAACTGAATAAATCAATGAAGGCCTGGTTTTGGTCTTAAGAAAGGATCTGAAACAGCTTTGTGAACCTTAAGAGACATATTAACTCCTTACTAATACAGTCATGTGAAAAAATTAAATATTCAGTTGTTTATTAAGAAATGTTCACATAACGATGTTTTAGCTTGTTTTTATTTATCTCTGGAAAAGAAAGTGATTGAATTGCAGGTAAACAATAAAAATTAACCTTGATTTATTAATTTAACAAAAGATATCAACTACAATGTGTATTCTAACTGTGGAAAAAATTAGGACACCCTACCCCCTAATAGCTAGTGTTACCTCCTTTGGCTGAAATAACCGCAGCGAGATGCTTCTTGTAGCATCTACCAACATCGGTCTGTGGAAAGTTTGCCCCACTCCTCATTAAAGAATTCTTTGACTCGGCCACTCCAGGACTCCCTATTTGTTATTATTCAGCCAGTCCTTGGTGGATTTACTGGTAGCTGGTGGATTTACTAGTAGCACCATCTGATACACGTTAGAAATCATGGTGGATTCTATGATGGTGAGCTGGCCAGGTCCTGCTGCAGCAAAGCATCCTCAAATCATGACACTTCCACCTCCATGCTTCACAGTTGGTATGAGGTTCTTTTCCTGGAACACTGTATTTGGTTTATGCTAGACATGTCCTCTTTTCTGGTGTTCAAATAATTACATTTTGGACTCATCTGTCTAGGAAGTCCTACACTCGTAGACTGTTTTTCTGGACAGTGGCTGACTTCAAATTCTTTTGAGGTCTTTTTAAATCCCTTACCAGACTTATAAGCTGCTAAAATCTTTATGAAGGTCACAGAAAGCTCTTTTGATCTCACCATAGTGTTCACTTTTACCTCAACAGTCAGGAGCACAAATGTCTAAATGTCTGAGGTTTAAATATTCAAACCTTCAAAATGCTGAATAACAATGTTCTATACATTTGCACCAGATGTGCTACACCCTTGTGTTATTTGAGCCATTTTAATTGGGACTAAAGGTGGGGGTGTTCTAATTTATAGAAATCAAATTTTTCGAGATTTACATTTTACAGATGATTTGTTTAAAAGTCTTTTCTTCAGTTTTAATTGTTTAGTTATATTACTTGAATCTCCCAGTATTGTTAACATTTAGATTAAATATCCATATGTACAGGAATGTTACAAAAACCTACAGGCTTTCATAGGGTGTCCTCATTTTTTTTTACATGACTGTAGGTCTTCTGGATGTTTTTATTTAGTTAACCCATCTATTGCATAGAACACACACAAAGTACTTAATTATTTTTTATTAATTAATTTATTTTATTTCTAGATGGATTAGCGCAAGATGGCCAAAACATCTCTGTCTCAGTAATCTAACTGGATGAATGTGCATCCCTGAAAGCTTTGCAATGTTGGCTTAGTGATTAAAACTGGAGATAAAGGTGGATCTATTGTGGCAATGAGTTCAGGACTTAAATACATAGACATAAACAACCATCTGTTCATTGAGGCTTTCTCAGGCTATCGTTTATGTTGTAATCCTTTGAAAAAAAAAAGCCTGAAACCAATGCTTAAATCTGTTATACGTAATGGGTGGGTTGCTAAAAAAAAAATAAAATAAAATAAAGTCCTAATCACATGAAGATTATGATGATGATGATGATGACGATGATAATATTATTTAATTATATAATCTTATTTAAACTACAGTTTAATTCATCAGATGTTAAATATGTGCATATTATAGTAATAGAAAGGCATTTTTAATGCTATAACTGCTATAACTGTGGCAGTGGCTCTAGGTATTAAAGGAATACTCATCCATCCATCCAACCATCCATTTCCTCACTGATTATCCAGGACCAGGACGTGGTGGTAGCTTGCTGAGGGGCTTAGCCCAGATTCCTTTCCCTGGCCACTTCCACTAGCTCCTCCTGGGGGATCCCGAGCTGCTGCCAGGCCAGCGAAGATATATAATTTTCCTAGCTTGTCCTGTGTCTGCCCTGTGGTCTCTTTCCAGTTGGTCATGCCCAGAGAACCTCAGCTGGCTCCGTTCAACACCAAGGAGCAGTGGCTGTACAACAAGCTTCTCCTGGATGTTTGAGCTGTTTACTCTCGGTGGAGGAAACTAATTTCTGTTGCTTCAGTCTTAATCTCATGGTAACTATCCAGAGCTTATGATCGTAGGTAAAGGTTGGAATAAAGATTGACTATTAAATTGAGAGCCTTGCCTTTTTGCTCCACTCCTTCTTCACCAAAACAGTATGGCACAGTGCCATAACTGCTGTCCTGACAATCAGACAGAGTCTCCTTTCCAGCAACATTCCGAGCAGAGTGAAACCCTGATAACTGTAGCACTCTCTTTTTTCTCTCCTTTTTAAATGGGTGACCCCACCTCCATTTGCCACTTTACAGTGCTGTTCCAGATGCCAATTTAAGTCAACTTTATTTATATATAATGCTTTTTACAACTGTCACAAAGCAGCTTTATAGAACTCATGTCCAAGGCCCAATTGGGTAAGCCGTGGGCGAAAACTCCCCCAAACATGAGGAAGAAACCTTGGGAGAAACCAAGATCCAAAAGGGGAACTCCTCCCCTTTAATAAAAAGGAAAGAAAGAAATAGAAAAACCTTGTATAGTAATAACTTCCAGTAAGCATGAGTTACAGGAAAAGTAATAGAGTTCATTGGTGACTGTAATTGGAGGTTCATGAGCTAATGGTGGTAGTGCTGTTTGATTGAGGAGTCTTTAATCTTTGTGGCAGCAGCTCCTGCATAAGAGCCCATCTGAAGTTCAGGTCGGGAGAGAAATGTTATGATTGTAGTTTTGCTGACTTGGTGGAGTAGCTGGTATGGAATTCAGGAGACCCTCATGGAGATTGATGGACTTGCTTTCCGGAAGTATTTAAACAGCCGTCCATCTCAAACAAAGAGAAAGGAATTAGGTCTGTTTTGAACTCATTGTACAGATCATGAGTTTAAATGAGTACTCTAGCTGCTGCGTTTTGGACTAACTGGAGTTTTGAAAGCTTCTTCTGGAACATTCTGACAGCAGGGCATTACAATAATCTAGTCTTGAGGTGATAAATACATGTATCAGTATTTTTGCATCATGTAGTGTGAGTGCACTTCTAATTTTAGCAATGTTTCTAAGGTAAAGGAAAGCTATTTTAGTGATATTTCCAATGTGTGTATCTATAGATAGATTCAAATCAATTGAATCTCAATTGCCCAGGCAGAGATGTGTCTCTTTCAACTTGTCGCAGTGAGGTGACCCCTTCCAGAAAAAAATAAAAACGGTGGAGCTCATAAAAGGGCTAAGAAGTTACTCCTGCCTGTACCTTACCCCATACAACACCAGAGAACAGAATCAAACCTGCATCCAGGAGTTTGATTCAAGAGCTTCTTTCCTCCCAGTAAGCTGATGTTCTAGATACCAAAATCCAGTTTCTGTATGTAGGGTCCAGTCTGCAAGGCTGTGGCTATGCTCCACACAGCTACCCATGTGCCATCACCCCCAGCTGCTATTTCTACCCTTACAAGTGGTGAGCCCATGAGAGGAATGGGCCCTGGTTTCCATATTCCGGGTGAGGCATCTAGCAACTTTTTAAATCCATTCATAGGGGCACTTTGAATCCCTATTTGTCTAGCTCCTCACCTGAGACCTTGCTGTCTTGGGTGGCCCTATCTGGAGCTACATGCTAGCAGGTTCATGGAGATATGCAAACTCCTCCATCATTAAGGAATATTAAGGAATAGTTCAGTGAAAATATAAAGTTTCCAAAATTTTACACCTACAACACCTACATAACAACTACATTTGCACCATTAAGCAGACACTCTTACCCGAAGGGATTTCCATGTCCTTATTACAGGGACAGTCCCCCTGGAGCAACTCGGGGTTAAGAGTCTTGTTTAGACACCCAGGTGGTGGTAGTTCCAGAGGTGGGATTAGAGCCATAGGTCTGTAGGCAAGTTCCCTACCACTAGACCACCCATCCCCAAGGGAAAGCAACCAATTACCAGTTAAGTCACCCAATGGCGGTCCCTCAACTCAAAAAATCACATTTTAGGCTTTTAGGTGCTGACTTTATTTAATTGTAAACAGGAAACTGACATTTTAATGTGATAATCTTAAATGTCTAAATTAGCTAATATAAAGCCCTGTGTAACAAAGGGGCCTAGAGGAAGGCTGCATTTGCAGAATAGTTTTTTTTAGGGAAAAATCCAGTACTAATAATCATCCTTGGCAGCAAGGTTCCATCCATGGGGGGGGGGGGGGGGGGTGCTGGAGTCCACCCCAGCGCACACAGGGCGAAGGACGGGAGACGCACCCTGGACAGGTCGCCAGAGGCAGCAAGGTTTAAAATGCAAATATACCCAAAGCAAACCCATGTAAAAAAAAAAACCCAAAAAAACACCAAAACCACCTGGACCATGTTTGGCTTTATTGGCAAGCATTAATGTTTTCCCAGTTATCATTATTCTTATTGTAATTCTGATTATTCTCTGATAAATTTAATGCAGGCAGCAACAGGATGTGTACAGATTAATGTATAGATAGTTTTATATATATTATACATAGAAATAAAGGGGTTGTTAAGTGGAACAAACGAATACTGAAAACTTTATTCAGGTGGAGTTTATTGAAGAGCATTTCAAACACAAGTCTCATTATCTGTGAAAATATCTGGAAGGTCTTCTCCAAGCGATCAAGTGTAGCTTTAACAGCTGTTATTTACCTTTAATTATTTTCAGTGTGCTGCCTCATTATAATCAGTGCCAGGGTACCAATGGGAGCAGGACAATAAAAATATTCAGTAAGAAGTCTACATACTCCAGAAAAATTCATAGCACTCTAGAATGACACTAAATTCTTTTATGGAAGCAAATAGGCAGCTGGGAAAAAAGGTCATTCATTACCAGAGATGTTGGTGGAGTTTTCACAAGCTTCATCTATAGGTTCATATTTGTGTTATAGAGCCGCAAAAATATCTCCATCTCTCCAGGTTCTCCTCAAGCTGTTCCCTACTCTCACTACAGATCACAGTATCATCAGCAAACCTCATTGTCCACAGGGACTCCTGTCTAACCTCGTCCATCAACCTGTCCATTACTATTGCAAACAAGAATGGGCTCAGCACTGATCCTTGATGTATCACAACTTCTACATATCCTACATATCCTGTACTACTGTCACATACTTCTCTGTAACAACTCACCTTCTCATACAAAAACAGAATTCAGCAACTAACTGATGGTATTTACAGCAAGAGTTCCCATTCTTCTTTTTGTTATTTAATGGTGGCTGGGCAATATCATTCTGTCTTAACTGCCAAAGTGTGGTCAGTACACATACTAAATGTCAGTAAATAATCTAATTAAATGCACACTATAATTTGCCTATGAGATTCTTAGTGAGATTTAGAGCACAATTTGTCAGTTTTACTTGATATATCTGATATCTGAAAACATTTTAATTGTGCTAGGCCATCTATCTTGTAGTGGCAGCCAGAAAAAATGCATTTCTCAGCATTTCTGTGTCAGTTAAGATCAACAGCATCTCACATTACCTGGCCTAATTACAACACACAGCATTGTGTTTGTAGAATGCTAAACCCCATACTTACAGATCGCAGAGGTTGCATGAATCTTTTATGCCAGAATCTCTCCATTTACATCTTCCATTTAAGGGCAGGAAGGGTTTGATCAGTAGGTGTGTGGTGCACTTTAGGCTGTTTGAGCAGTAATCAATATAATGGCTGTTTCTCTTGTGGGTCAGATAGCGGCAATGAGATGATGGGTGCAATTATGGTTTAAGCTTGTTGAGTGTTCAGGTTCAGGGGGTCAGTGAGAGACTGGTGCTGGTTGACACCACTTTGGAAAAAATGACTACAGGAGGCGACCTCAAACCATGGAGAGATAAAGAGTACACACAGTGTGAAATATCTCATGCATATTGACACAGTCATGCCTTTAGCTCTATTCAGAGTTGCAGGGACATAATATCAGCCAGTATATCAGGAACAGCTTGTTGATGAATATTGATGTTTTATTTATTTTATTGGCATTCATGTGTTTTGGGAATTCATTAAATAGCAGAAAGAAATGACACTGACTTGACATAGTGTTAGTTTCATGTTAGTGTGACTGCATCACAAACAGCAATGCTAATGTTTCAAACTGTTGGTCCACTTTACAGAGGTGTTAATATAGTTATTAACTATAACTATAACTATAACTATAACTATTTCAGCAGAGTTTGTGTTAGTCATCCTAAAATTATTTGTCAGTAGTCAGTTTCTAGCTGCAGGACACTGTTGGCTGGGTAGTTTTGGTTGATGGACTATTCTACTCTGGGCGGTAGACTATACTGATTAATTAGAACATTTAACATTTAAATATTACAAGTGACAACTAAATATAATAACAGACTGTTATGAATATGACAACTTAAAAGTAGTGTTTATATTTTATTTACCCATTTTTAACAAACAATGCCTTATTTCTTGATTCCAACTCTAGGTTCTATTGGGATCTGGTCATGCTTTTCCTGATGATGGGCAACCTTGTCATCTTACCATGGGGCATCACATTCTTTGAGGATCAGAACACACTGCCATGGATGGTCTTCAACATGGCCTCAGACACTCTTTTCCTGGTTGACTTAGTCTTAAACTTTCGCACAGGCATATTGGAAGGAGATAATAGTCATATTATCCTGGACCCTCAGGTCATCCGCCGTCGGTATCTACAAGGCTGGTTCCTTGTGGATTTCATCTCTTCTATCCCAGTGGATTATATTTTCCTGGCAGTAGACCTGGAGGCTCGGGTTGAGTCAGCAGAAGTGTACCGTACTGCCCGGGCATTGCGGATTGTCCGTTTTACCAAAATCCTCAGCCTGCTCAGATTACTCCGGCTGTCCAGGCTAATTCGCTACATACACCAATGGGAAGAGGTGAGAGATTTGGGCACTGAGAAGTAGTGTTAGCCAGTGTGCTATTGCTTATACAAACAGTGTGTACTCCAGATTTTTAGCTACTGCAAAGGACATGGAAATTCGTACAATCAAGGGCCTCTGAGCTATAGTAAAATTATGTAATTGCAGCTATTTGCTTTAACCCCCAAAGAGGCTGTTAATGAAACTGATTCAGAAGTGGTCAGAGCAAGAAAAAACTAAAATGTGCAGGGTAAGAAGCACTCCAGCACATTTATAGCCCAAGAAGTGGTCAGTTAGTTAAAGATATAGCTAAAGCATAATAGACCAGAAAAAATACAAAATCATGCAGTGGATCTTGGTTTGGAGTCATTAATATAAATCAGATTATCTGAACCATCTGCCCTCAATCCTAGCTCTTGATGATACAATGCCTTCCATATTTTCGCTCACTCACTTTAGTTGAGCAAGGCCTTGTGAATTAGCAGGTTGTGAGCAGAGAAAACACTATAATGTGCAAAGCAGTGACAATGGACAAGAACAGGGAACTCACCAAGAGTTTCTTTGGAAAGGTTAATGGGGGAACTGTTTTGGGAGCGGCCTAGTGGTTAGGGAATTGCCCCCGCATCGGAAGATTGTGGGTTCAATTCCCTTACCAGTAGGTTGCCTTGAGGTACCCTTGAGCAAGGTACTGTCCCTGTCACTGCTCCCCGGGCGCTTAGCTGCCCCCTGCTGCATGGTGTGTGCATGGGTTAAATGCAGAGGTCCAAATTTGTTGTGGTTCACTGTGTGCTGTGCTGTAACCTCGCAATGACAAGGGTTTTCACTTTCACTTTCACTTTAGTAGAGAACAGGAATTACATCTTGGGATGCAGCTGGGGATCTACTGCCCTGGCTTACACTTTACATTACATAAGAAACTGAGTAATCTGGATATTATTTTGACTATCATTGAGTAATCGATAAAGCATTTTCACAAGTGTGAAGTGTGGCATCCAGATAAAAGCATGTTCTCTGACTCATCTCTCACAGATCTTCCACATGACATATGATTTGGCGAGCGCAGTGGTACGAATAGTGAACCTGATTGGGATGATGCTTCTGTTGTGTCACTGGGATGGCTGTCTTCAGTTCATGGTGCCCATGCTGCAGGACTTCCCCTCAAACTGCTGGGTTTCCAAAAACAACATGGTGGTGAGGATGCTGTTTATGTTATGATACTACAGATGATATTTGTTATAAACATGCTCTGTTTCATTATATCTTGAAAAAAAATTCTCCTTCCTTTGTCAGAATGCCACCTGGGAGGTACAATACTCCTATGCTCTCTTTATGGCCATGAGCCATATGCTGTGCATTGGGTATGGTGCTCAAGCTCCTGAGAGACTAACTGATGTGTGGCTCACCATGATCAGCATGATTGTTGGGGCTACTTGTTATGCCATGTTCCTTGGCCATGCTACCACCCTGGTGCAGTCACTAGATGCCTCTCACCGTCAGTACCAGGAGAAGGTATCTTCTGATAGTAACAGTTTGTGTAGCAGTTTTGGCCATTTGGCCATTATATGTCCTGTATTGTCCAAAGTGATAGTTTTACATGGTTATAAAAAAGTAAAAAAATAACTTGAACCTTTATAACTGTAGATTTTATGACATGTTTTGTGATTGGATGCTATGTGTCTTACAGTATAAACAAGTGGAGCAATACATGTCCTTCCATAAGCTTCCTGCTGACATGAGGCAGAGGATCCATGATTACTATGAACATCGTTTCCAAGGGAAGATGTTTGATGAGGAAAACATATTAGGAGAGCTCAGTGACCCACTCAAAGAGGTGTTCTGTCTTCGTTTGCTTTGCTTTCTAATGTCTGACTTAACCTTAAAGTTACAAAACCTCCTATCAATAGATAAAGAAAGGCTGAAAATGGCCATAAAAAGAAAAAATGTATTTGTTCTTACAGACATTGTAAATGAACCTCAGAGAAGAAAATAATATTTACAAAATGGGGTTATACTTAAATTTTTGATTTTAGACCAGGCATCTTCTGAAACAAATGTTTGGTGTTTTTGATTTGTGGTTCTCTCATTGTTTTTGGTTCTTGAGCATGTATTTATACCTGCTTATACTATACTACTACACACTTCAGGACTTTAAGTTTTTAAAAATGCTTCTTTTACTTTAAACTACTTTGAGTGTTCCTAAATATTTTTTTTCCACTTCAGAGTGCTTGCTTTCAAAATGTTTATTTGTCTTAACACAAGTTTTTATGATGATATTGTTTTCTTCCAGGACATAGTGAGCTACAACTGTCGTGGACTAGTAGCAAACATGCCACTGTTTGGCAATGCTGATCCACATTTTGTTACTGTGCTACTGACAAAGCTGCGCTTTGAGGTCTTCCTGCCAGGTGACATCATTATTCGCGAGGGCACCCTAGGCCGCAAGATGTACTTCATCCAGCATGGCTGTGTCACCGTCATCACTCGTGAAAAGAAGGAGAAGAAACTTAGTGATGGCTGTTATTTTGGGGGTGAGTATAGTTGTTTTGGGTTTTTGGAACTTTTCATACCAATGTCTTCTTAGATTTTCTTTGCTGATTATCAAAGCTGACACTGACCTAATACTGACACTAGCATAAGAATGAATCTGATCCAGTCTTTTAACAAAGCTAGCCTTATATAACCTGCAGTCCCATTGTGTGAAGGCATGTTCTCAGTTGTGTATTTCCTCATATAATGAAGTGTAATGCTGCTCATTTCAGCATGATTGAACATTGTAGATGTTCATCTTAAGTAAAGTGCTTCAGTTTAAAATAATTCTTTGTAAAGTTTAAATGTTCAAAGTAAATATTGAATCAGTATCAGATAATTTAGTATCAGAACATTGAGTGCTGTATATAATGTTTTAAATTATTATTCCAATATCAATATGTATATGGATCTAATTCAAATCTATGGTAAAAAATTTTAAATTGACATTCAACCAACTCGCATAGCTTAGCACCAAGAAAAGCATTTTTAAATTTAGACAAGGCAAAGCAAGGCAGGGCAAAGCAGGTTTATTTGTATTGCATATTATAATACACAGAGTTAATTCATTGTGTTTTGCACAGAGAAAAATGTATAAAGTCATCTGTTAAAAAAAGTAATGAATCATAAAAAGGGTGAAGGTAAGTTTAACTTTAGCTAAGCTTGAAGAAAATCATGTAAAGGTTACAGATAAAAGTGCATGATAATTTCACAAGAATGAAGTTGCCATTGTTGAAATGAAATCTGCAGCAAACATTTTTTTAAGTGTCCTTTTAGAACTGGTCCCATTCAGGTCAGTCTGATCTTCTTGCAGAGCTGTTTCCAGCAGTAGGCAGCATATTGGCTAAACTTTTTAATATTAACCCTGGACACTACGAGCTGACCATCTGGTACTGATAAAAGAGGCTAACAAAGCATATAGTCATGCAACATTTGGGAAATATTTAGGGTCAAAATCATTGATTAACTTTAAATTAATAGTTATTTGAACTTCTGTTTCTAGTTGGAAGCCAGTGTGTACATTAATGTGGTGGAATTTTATTCCAAGTATTGTTGTCTGTACTTTCACAAAATATGCCTGTAACTAAAACAACTTCTTAAGAATCCCTTTCCCTTTTTAGAAATTTGCTTGTTGACCCGTGGCCGTCGTACAGCCAGTGTGAGAGCAGATACCTACTGCAGACTGTATTCTCTTAGTGTGGACAGTTTTAACGAAGTTCTTGAAGAGCACCCCATCATGAGGAGAGCCTTTGAGAGTGTTGCCATAGACCGCCTGGACCGCATGGAAAATAAAACCACAACCAACACGACTTCCTTATAAGTGAGCATAAACAGAGGACAAGAAGAAATGAGAGTGACTTTGGATTGTGCTCAAAATAACTCTAAATAAAATGAGGGTTAAGAATATGGCAGAACGTTAGGGCAATGTCTTAGCCATTATTTCATGTTAATGATCCCTTTTTATTCCCTTCTACCATGTTAATTGTCTTTGCCATATTCATTGTCTTAATTGTTAATGGTCTTCACTAAGACACAGCTCCACATTGCTGGACACCAATGAACTTTGCTCCGTGCAGGACCATGGCCCAAGTGCCAGCTGCACAAAAGTCATTTCTGACCTGAATTGCTTAGCTGTTTTGAATCCTTTTCTCATATGGTGTTAACCCTGTATATACAAAATGAAGTCACTCATTGAGTGGTTTAGTGTGAAACGAGGTCAGAATTATTCACAGTGGTGATGTTGGGAACATCAGAAATCTAAATGCATCCTTAAAGTAAGTAAATGCTTGAAATGATTACAAACACATTACCAAAAACCCGGTGACAGTTTTATCGAAGCTGTGTAATTACGACCTAATTATTTCGTTTTAGGCTAATAAAAATTTTTAATGCCAGCAGGATGTTTTAAATAAAACAGTATCTATGGAATCTGTAGACTGTAGGTTCACTGGTCATGACAGCTGAATGATAGTAAATAGTAATTAGTATTTATATTGCAGGCATACTGTTAAAAGGTATCTGAATCAGTTTGTCTGAATCTGTAAATTTGTCTGTGATTAACTCTTTTGCATAGAATACCTCTGAGTAACTTTATTGACCTCTAATCTTTGTTCACAACTTAATTAAATATCACCAGAATTTCACTTGCCGAAACCATTCAGCCATAACATTAAAACTACCTGCCTAATATCATGAAGATTCTTCTTGTGCCACCAAAACAGTTCTGACCTGTTGCGACATGGACTCCACAAAACCTCTGAAAGTGTGCTGTGGTCTCTGAACTACATGACCCTGCTAAAAGAAACCACTGAGATATGGAAATTCTGCTGAGAAAGGGATGTACTGGGTCTACAACAATGGTTCATTACAGGTAATTGGTACCTGCATGTTAGGAGTATTTTGATTGATATATTTTTACAGCAAAAATTTGACTCAGGTCTCTGACTTGGCTGATCAATATCTGGGGTAATTCAAAATTATGGAATTGGATTTTTTAATTGAATCATTGCTTTACCATGTGAATGGTATGCGTCTATGTGTAGACACCAACATGTGCAATGGCTGCCTTGCAAGTGCACAGTGATTGAATTTCACTTCACCCTTCGTTCTACAAAGTCTCAACTGTTATGTCAAGCACACACAGTGTGGTTATCCCAAGGCCTTCAGGTAAAGCACTTGATGGAGAATTGATTGTTGACTTCCAGTTGACAATCAACAAATTGTGGTTGTGGTTTTTTAGACTGCCACTCAGACTAAATTACATTGCAAACTCCACATGCGACACATTTACAACAAATGCTAGCATGCATTTCTTCTTCTAAGAATCTTCTAAGAAACACATAATGCCTGCATATTAATTCCCTGTTTAAAGTGGGTCTGAGTGTCCCAGTGTCCTGAGTGTCTAATCATCACCCACGTATTATACCATGTGATTCTTATAATCACAGCTTAGAGTAATTAAACCTGCCTCCATACATAACCGGACATAGGGACAGCAGTTTTTCAGGGTCAGACAGCATTCAGATGCAGTCTGTAATTAAGCACTATGTGCCAATATAGAACAAAAATGCAGTAAGGATTATTACACTTTAGTGTGATACACACTTGCACACTCAGTTAAACATAGTAGACTCTAAAATCTGCAGTACGGGTACCAGGTTTGGAAAACCCTTAAGGTTATAAAAATGAGCAGGGTTGGGCTAATCATCTGAAAAATTTGTAAGTGCAATTTATTTGAATGAGAAATTGTTGTTTTTTCACATTACTGTTATTAAGCAATCTATTATTTTGTCTTCAGTTTAGCAATACAGATACATTAAAGCCATTTTTTTTTTGCATGTATCAGGACCTACTCATGTGCAAGGACACACGCTAGACCTAATTATCTCGTATGGACTTGACATTGATACTGTACTGGTCCATTCTTTAAATAAATTTTGTTCCGACCATTCTCTAATCACGTTTGAGATTACTATGTCTCCACCGTACCGCAATGAAAGGACTAGTACAACGTGACACTTAAATAGGGATAAATGTATTCAGTTTATGGAGGCCTTAACGGAGATGGGGCAGCGGTGGCCTAGTGGTTAGGGTGTTAGCCACATGATCGGAGGATTGGGGGTTCAAACCCCTTCCCAGTAGGTTGCCCATAGCACAGAAACTGCTCTAACTAGAGTGGTAAATGATATAATGGTTTCAAGTGATGCAGGAAATATTACTGTTCTTGTTCTGTTAGATCTTAGTGCTGTGTTTGACATGGTGGATCATTCCATTTTGGTAAATAGGCTTCACTCCAAGGTCGGCATTAGCGGAACAGCCCTTAAATGGTTCAACTCCTATCTCACAAACCGTTATTACTTCATCCAAATGGATGATTTTGGCACCCCCTCACCTTTGTCACTAGTTAATTATGGAGTTCCACAAGGGACGGTGTTGGGTCCAGTGCTCTTCTCCCGCTACATGACACTCAGTTATAATTATCTGTTAAATCATGAGATAAAGCATCAACCGGCACTTTAATTAGTTGCCTCAATGATATTAGGGATTGGATGAATAACAACTTTCTCTCACTAAACTCGGAAAAAACTGAGCTGCTTTTGTTTTGTAGTAGTGATGTAGATAGGGCCAACTTCATTTCGCATATCCGGGATGCAGGGTTGAAGTTTTCAGTTAGCACTCTGGCACGTAACCTTGGTGTTATTTTTGATTCAAATCTTTCATCTAATCCCCATGTTAATGCAGTTGCGAAGACATGCTTCTTGCAACTTCGGAACATTGCCAAACTACGGCGTTTTCTGTCAATGGAAGACACGACGAAAGTAGTACATGCATTTGTATACAGTAGATTAGATTACTGTAATGCCCTACTTTCTGGAAGCACTCAGGGCACATTAAGCACCCTACAGCGCATTCAGAACACAGCCGCTAGGATTGTTAGCAGGAGCAGGAAGTACGACCACATAACTCCCATACTCTCCTTGCTTCACTGGCTTCCTGTTAGGTACAGGACTGACTTCAAGGTCCTCCTCTTAACCTACAAGGCACTTAAAGGTCTTGCCCCAATATACCTAACCGAACTGCTTAATACCTATACACCTAAATGCCCACTTAGATCCCAGAATAAAGATCTTCTAATTGTCCCTCGCATAAATAAATGTATAGGTGCACGATCTTTTAGTTACAGGGCCCCTAGATTATGGAATAGCTTGCCTGCTTACGTACGGGATGCTGAATCAGTTTCAGTCTTTAAATCATGGCTGAAAACTTAATTTTTTAGTTTAGCTTACCAGCACCAATCACCATAGTGCACCATTACTAATGTCGCTGGTGCTGCTGTACATGCCATTGCACTGTATTGCTTTCTTTCTGTGTCTGTCACTACTGGATCCTGTTCATTACTGACCCCCCCACATGTCTGGGGGGGCCCGCTGTGGTCATCGCCTGAGTCCAGTACCGAACTCCCAACTGGTCTGTGCTTTGCATCTGATGCGCCAAGGGATCCTGGCAGCTCACCAGTACCTGGGGCCACACTCAACTTGCTGAGCCTGGGAAGCAGCTTAGGACTCTGTACTGATCCTGGGGTTAAACCCGAACTAACTTTGTACTGCTAGTATACCCAAGGGGGTTGGGTAGCCAGGCGACCTTGGACCCTCAGAGGTTTTTTTTCTCCACACAGTGGAGTTTTTGGTTCCTCTCCTCCGTAGTCGTCTGGCTTTAACTTCTAGCCAATCTATAACCTATGTCTACCATCTATGTAAAGTGGGCAACTCTGTTGTGAAAGGCGCTATACAAGAATAAATTGAATTTAATTGAATTGAATATTTGACTCTGATGTGGTCTCAGTTTTATTTGTAGATTTAAAAAGTTAGGTTAAGAATGGCAAACTCTATACCATAGGACAAGAACTGTTAAGTTCTGACATATCTGACTAAACTCTGCCTAACTGCCTATTAAGCGCAATAACAGTAGAAAAATCACCTACAGGATTTTAGTGGACAAGTGGCCCATGAACACTACAACTCGTCTTTTCATAGCAAGAAGATTTTTTTTACTTTGTCGTAGCCGGTTCTGGATTCCTAACTTGAAGAACAAATTGCAGAACTGTCTGTAGACTCTTGAATGACTGTAATAGAACAAACATGCACAGCACACTTATAACTACACATTTGACATAGTTCTTAACAGACCTGAAATAATATATTAAGTAGTTGCTGAAGAAAATTAATTATGATAAAGAGGTAACAAAAAGAGCCAGTCATGATATTTTTTATACATGCAGCATCAGTACATTGATGAATTTCTGCAATTTCATGGTTAAAATAAGAGAAAAGAAACATAAAAAGGGTTAATTGACTTAAAAATATATTATATTGGGTTATATTTCTTGCTATTTTGTGGTTTTGTGGTAGGATACTTGCCTATGAACCAACAAGTTGCAGGTTCAAATTCTACCTCCAGCACTACCACCACTTAGTTCCTGAGCAAGACCCTTAACCCCATGTTGGTCCAGGGAGACTGTCCCTGTGATTAGGAAATGGACATTGCTATGGAAAAGAACGTGGCTAAAATACCATAAATGTAAACATTTGTTGTAAGCAACATCATTTTCTTCCCATTATCTCCTACTGAAATTCAATTGCCTCTAAAGAAAGTGAAAGTGACAACCCTTGTCATTGCGAGGTCACAGCACTGCGCACCATGAACCACAACGAAATTGGACCTCTGCTTTTAACCCATGCACACAAACACCGTGCAGCAGTGGGCAGCTATTGAAAGCGCCGGGGAGCAGTGACGGGGACGGTACCTTGCTCAGGGGTACCTCAGGGCAACCTACTTGTGAGGGAATCGAACCCACTCCGATGTGGGGCCAACTCCTTAACCACTAGGCCACCACTGCCCCAAGTGAAATGAAGTAAAAGTGACTATTCTTGTCATTGTGAGGTCACAGCACAGCACACAGTGAACCACAACGAAATTGGACCTCTGCATTTAACCCATGCAAACACCATGCAGCAGGGGGCAGCTGTGAAAGCACCCGGGGAGCAGTGACGGAGACGGTACCTTGCTCAAGGGTACCTCAGGACAATCTTCCAATCCTGTGGCCAACTCCCTAACCACTAGGCCACCGCTGCTGAGGACATATTGATCAGATGTAACATTAATATCACTGACAGGCAAAGTAACTAACTTTAATTATCTCATTACAGTGGCACCTGTCAAGGGTTGAGATATATAATCTATTGAAGTGACCACTCGTAAAGTTAATATGCTGGAGGCAGGAAAATGGTCAGCTTTAGGATCAGAACACCTCTGTTAAAGATCTAATTTTGATAGCTAGACAACTGGGTTAGTCCATCTCAAAAACCAAAAGGGCCCAGGTCATAGAAGCAAATGGGGACTGAAGGCCTTTCTGGTCTGATCCCACATAAAGCTACTGCAGTGCTAATTGTTAAAAAAAGATCATGTAAGTTATGATAAAATGGAGTCAGAACACATAGTGCATCCTAGAGTTTGGTGTGCGTGAGGGATGGGCTGAGCAATGTTCTGCTTAAAAGCTTGGGTTTTCAAGTCAAGTAGGCTTTATTATCATTTCAGCCATATACACACTACACAGTGAAATGAAACAATGTTTCTCCAAGACTATGACGCTACACATAAGACAACATCTAACATCACACAGAACAAACCAGGGCTCACTGGCATTCATGTGGATGTTACTTTGACAAATACCACTGACCTAAACATTGTTATAGATCAAGTAAACCCCTTTTGGTCAAAAGAATTCCAGTGGACTCTTTCAGAAGGATAAGGCCACTCTACAGAAATAGTTAAGCACATGAGAAAACTTGTAGGTATTGAATACAAGCAGGGCGCAGCTATTTAAAGCGCCCAGGGAGCAGTAATGGGGATGGTACCTTGCTCAAGGATACGTCATGGCAACCTACTGGTCTGGGATTTTAACCTACAACCTTCTGGTCTTGGGGCCAATTCCCTAAGCCACCACTGCACAATACCTAAAAAATGTAAGTTTTGATATTCAAAGCAGAATGTGGGACAAGTGCATTTTACCCACACAAGTTATCCATTACTGTGGAATTACAGCTGAGAGTTGTCTAGATTATGTATTTTCTGAGACTCTAGAAAGACAAAGCAAAAATCTCCATGTGTGACACACAGTGTGTGGTGCTGATGGAAAGTTGAACAGCATAGCTGGAGGAGGCAGAGTTAAAGATGCTATGATTTGCTATAGGAGTGATAAGGATAGAAAGGATTAGGGATTAATATATTAGAGGGACATTGTCCAGGTTGGACGATTTGTAAACAAAGCCACAGAAGCAAGATTGCTTTGGAGAGATGCTGAATATACTGGATAAAGGATGTAAAGGATGGAGCTGCCATGGAAGAGGAAATGAGGAAGGCAAAAAAAGAGTCAAAGTCAGTTTTTTTTTATGCAGCACTTTTTTTTTTTTTTTTTTTTTTACCACTGTGGTTGTCAAAAAGCAGTTTTACAGAATATTGGTCGGAGTTGCTAGATAGTACACATATAAACCTTGGGAGCAGCCTAAACTCCCACCCATCCTCCTCTCGTTGACTAGATAATCAAGGAGGTTTATGGATTCAGAGTGAAAAAAAAAGGTGCAGAGAACAGAAAGAAATGGAGTTGGATGACCCACTGTGGATACCCCTAATGGGAGATATTAATTTTCATTTCAGACACTTGGAAAAAATAGCTAATAGTCTAATGACTGATATGTCAGAGTAGAATACATATCCTAAATAAACTACAACAGAAGAAAGTATGGGATGAAACTGGTTTGGGATGAAACCCGCTACGTGGGATAATAAAAGATCACTCTACACCCTCTTTTAACATGGGAGAGTAAGATTGCATTTTGAAGGGTAAAAGGGAGCTACCCCATAAGAGGAGGACTCTAAAATGTGAAATGTGTGTAATAATGTTGTAAGTAGGTTCTCCACTCAGTGTAGGTTAGCTGAACATGACAAAAGGACATTAAAACCTAAATGAGTCCAATAATGTCATAAACATGTTCTCTTCTCGGTGAGAGTTAGGTGGCGGTAAAGTGCAACTCTCTGTCAACATTTCCTTCCTGTTTTATTTTTTAATACATTTCATATCATGGCATTAGTTATTATTCCTGCATGTAAATGCACTGAAATGTAAAAGTTGATTGCGGAAACCGGACATTTATTTTGATATATCAAAGAGAAATTGCTACCGGAAGTTTCCTTCATAAATTTAGAAATTTTGTACTACTATGCCGAGTAGTGTAGAACTTAAATATTGAAAAATACATCTTCGTAACCATGACAACAAAAGTACTTCCGGTTCATTGTTCTGGCTAGGTTCACGCTACTTGTTTCCAACTCCTCGCGAGACACACAACCACTTCCGGGGCAGTGTTTTGTTAGCGGAGAAAGGTGAAGCTTTTCTGTGTCTTTTTCTATGATTTATCTCTCCCAAAACGTCGGTTCCGTGAGTATTCGTAACTGTTAACTCGAGCAGCGTGTTAAAAGCAGGTCTGTGGCAGTGAAGGCCGTTGCGCTACTCTTTCAGTGTGGAGGTCACCGCTGTGGACTGAAGTTAATAACTCCATACAGACCTTTACACCTTGCCAGTGTTTTTCTGTATCATCTTTTTTTTTCTGTAGAAAACAGCTGAGGTGTTTGAAATGCGTTATTTTTATGTAGTGTCAGGTCGGCCTTATCGTCTGTTTTGTCTTAGCCTGATTGCTGGTGCAGCGAGTGACAGTCAGGCTGCGTACCAAATCACACACTCTGGCCTTTTGCGTTTGCAGTTTAAGAACCCTATGAAGAGGTGAAGGATATCTTGAAAGTTTGAGATCTTAATATTGTAGGTAGTTGACGTCAGTGCACAAATGTTTTCACATTCTGCTTCCTCAAACTCCCGTCCCCATCAGTACTTACTACCTGACGACAGGCCACCACACCAACCTCAATACTCGCACGCGCACACACAGATAATTAACCTTTGCAGATCTCATTTCCCTTTGTTTGCAAATACTGAGAAGTAGGGCTGTGTGATTTGACCTCCCATATCGAATTGAAGTTGAGTGATTTGACCGTGTTTGTTATGCACTAGCCAGCTATTCGATTAGTAATGTAGTTGTCAGCTACTTAAATAATTTAACTTGATTGTCTTAATAGTTGTTGCAGCCTTGAACGTGACTGCACATTAATAATAAATAATTAAATAAAAATTGTTTAGTTGGGTATGATGTTCAGTTGATTTCATCTTTTCTTATGTCATTTTTTTGGCTGATGATTATTATCTGGTCTCTTTTGGACAGGCAAGATGTTATCCTGTGTGGGTTGTCTTGTCCTGAGCCGGGTCCCCAGCCACAGGGCTTCTCGATTTCCTGCTGTTGTGGCTGCAGCCTCCTGGTGTCCTGCCGCCTCCACTTCACTCAGTGCAAGTACCACTGTGCCACTGGTGCGCTACAACACCACTGCTCAGCAGGTATTTTTTTTTCTCACTGACTGGGAATGGAAATTTCAATTGAGATTTTTTTTTTTCCTTTTTTTTTTTTTTTCCTTTTTTTTTTTTTTTTTTACCTTTTCCAACTCTCAGCATACCTGAACCAATGTTTCAGGAAAATAGCAATATGTGTGTTTTTGTTTACAGCTCCTCATCCTGAGTTCTAGTTTTAGTTTTTTTTTTTTTTTGTTTCGACATGCCATTAGCAAAAGACATCTGGAGTTGAATCAGGTTTGTATCAGCAGAAAAAACTTTGAACTGAACTGAAAGGGGACTGTGAATTTTTCATTCCAGTGAAGCAGGATCACACCCCTTGTTTTCAGTCAGTTGTTTGTTTAATAGTTGATTTGGAATTAAATTTTGTTGTGCATTTACTGTTGTTAATTACTGAATATTTTGTTAATCAGGAGAAACCCAAGAAGACAAAGTTTGGACCTCTTGCTGACCAGGACAGAATTTTCACCAACCTGTATGGACGCCATGAATGGAGGTACTGCATGTTATATTAATCTCCTGTTCATACTTCTCCTATATACTGAACTCAATAATAACATATAGCATTGGTAAATATTGCACCATGATTTTCTGTATAAATGGTCTATACTAGGAATTTAAGTATATTAAAATTTATATAAAGATTTTTTTTTCTGGTTTCTGTTACTGCTTCCTAAATATTGGAGAGCGTGTGGATGGATTAAGCAGGGTTGCTCAGAATTCGCATTAGGGTTGTCTATAAAAGGTTTTCTAACATATATCCGTCGTTGCAGGCTGAAAGGTGCACTCAGTCGCGGTGACTGGTACAAGACCAAGGAGATCCTGGAAAAGGGAGTTGACTGGATCCTGAATGAGATTAAAATTTCTGGTCTGCGTGGGAGAGGAGGTGCTGGTTTTCCAACTGGAATGAAGTGGGGCTTCATGAACAAGCCCAGTGATGGCCGGTTGGTTACAACCTGATTCAGCAGGCTTCAGGAGAAGCTTGCTTTTATTTTTATTTATTTTTTTTATTTTTATTTTTTAACATTAATTAACTGAAGCTCAGATTGTTCCCTTAATGGAAATAACTTTGGCTTCTTGAGTCATACCTCACATTACTTTCTCTTTTTTCAAGGCCTAAATACCTGGTGGTGAATGCTGATGAGGGAGAGCCGGGCACCTGTAAAGATCGTGAGATCATGCGGCATGATCCACACAAACTGGTGGAGGGGTGCTTGGTTGCTGGCAGAGCCATGGGAGCACGTGCTGCTTATATCTACATCCGTGGAGAGTTCTACAATGAATCCTCCAATCTTCAGGTATGACTGAGAAGCCACATTTGTAGCTTAAAGCCCAGAATACCTGGGCTCCATTCTTTCTATTTAGAATCATGAAAGACATTTTATGGTCTATATGTACAAAGGAGGCCCTATGGATAATTGCACTTTATCAAAAAGTTCTCCTCCTTGAGTATAAGTCTTAAAAGCGAGGCAGTCTTAACCTTGAACAAAACTTCCATAAGCTTTATCGTCAAGATTTGGAAGGCTGATAAATTGTCCCACCAACATAGCTTCATCAGCAACTGTCTCACCTTCATATCTTAGCAAGATAATTAGTAAAAGTGCAGGGATCTGGATGTATATCACAGGTTTGACCAGACATTGAACCTCTACTGGATTTTCAGAGTTTTTTTTTTTTTTTTTTTTTTTTTTTTCCCCCCCCACCCCCATCCAGTGTCATTGTGTACAGCTCCAGTTCTGCCTCAGTGGGGTAGCAGGCGAAAGGTTTTAAAATGCATGGCTGGTTAAGACTTTTGGGATGGGATTAATGTTAGTTATCATTATAGTATATCATACTCATTCAATCATTATTGTGTATCTTAGCTCATTATATAGATTATATAAAAATGAAGTGCTTGAAATTCATATGTTGCAAATCAGTCTGTGCTAAACAGACACTATGGTAAGTTGCACTGGACAGATTGTGTTGGGGGGAAAAATGTACTAACAAATAAAAGGTAATTTATTGGTATTGTGTATTATGGTTGTCAGGTTGTTAATTTTCTTTCAGTTGAAGATGAAAAAGTGGAGAAAAAAAAAAATCAGTAAAACCAGAAATTAATTTTATTCAGGCATTATTATTTTGAGAGCTGTGATGCTTTAGAAAAAGATTATGAAATGCTACTACCTGCAATCATGTTGGCACAGCTGTGTCCTTAGAACTGATTTGAACGACACTGGCAGACTTTGAGTGCCTCTCCAGATGTATATAGCACTGTATACAAAATATTGGCATAGGAAAAATCACTGTTATTGGTCTCTGTTGATCCTCTTTTCCAACCAGGTTGCTATTAATGAGGCATATGGGGCAGGGCTGATTGGCAAGAATGCCTGTGGCTCAGGGTATAACTTTGATGTTTTTGTCATGCGTGGAGCTGGAGCATACATCTGTGGAGAAGAGACTGCATTGATTGAGTCTATTGAAGGCAAACAGGGCAAGCCTCGCCTCAAGCCTCCGTTTCCAGCTGATGTGGGTAAGACATTTCAAAAAGCAAATTAAATCAGAATTTCTATAAAAAGTAGTTTGTTCAGCTGCAATTCTGGAAAAAGTACAACAATTTGTTAGTTCTAAGTAAGTTAGAAGTTTTGTTTATATTGTTATCTTGCAGGTGTGTTTGGTTGCCCAACAACAGTCGCCAATGTTGAGACCGTAGCTGTAGCCCCAACCATCTGCCGTCGTGGTGGTACGTGGTTTGCCAGTTTCGGGAGAGAGAGGAATTCTGGCACAAAGCTCTTTAACATATCTGGTCATGTAAATAACCCCTGCACTGTGGAGGAGGAGATGTCTATTCCCATGAAAGAGCTAATTGAGAGGCATGCAGGTAAGTTACTTCTTTCCTAAATTGCAATCATGTGACTTCTGGACAAATCTCAGGGGTGTTTGTGAAAGCAGAAATTAAGCCCAAATCCAAGCCTATCCAGTGGAAAAGATTTAAATTTTACTTTTTTTACTGGGCACACCTAACTTTTACATCTTGCTTTGTGAAATCCCTCTTGATGTTTACCATAAGCATAGGTTTAGCCTGTTGAAGGATTCATTATTTTTGCAGGTGGTGTCCGTGGGGGCTGGGATAACCTTTTGTGTGTGATTCCTGGTGGATCATCTACACCACTTATTCCTCGTCATGTGTGTGAAGATGTTATGATGGACTTTGATGCACTCATTCAGGCTCAAACTGGCCTAGGCACCGCAGCACTCATTGTCATGGACAAATCAGTGAGTAACCAATGCTCAAAATGGTTATGAGGGCTTTGAACCTGAAACAACTTTTTTTTGAGCTGCTCTTGATGTTTTAACGAAGTAATGAATGAAAGGGTCTGCTGTTACCCAGTTTGTGTTGCAGTTTCTTCAGGTGTCTGTTTTGCTACATTCATCCAGCACTACAGTGTCCAATTATTTGGCCTCAACCAAGCAAGGCAGATTTTACTAACAAAGTTTTTTTGTTAGGGAGAAGTGCTTGTTGAGGCCAAATAATTAGACACTGTGTTGCTGGAGGAATTGATTTGGGTACACATACAGATGTCTGGCCACTGTCTGACTTTCATTCCTGTGCATATGTGAGTACACTAACAAACTTATACCCCTCTAAACTGAAAAAAATATATATTTTTTTAGAATTCTAGAGGCGGCATCTGGTTTGTAGCAGTTGATTACTGCTCTGTAAACATAGACAACATAACATAATACTTAACAACAGAAATAATCTACTAAATGTTTTAAGGTTGAATAAACATGAGCCATACCATACATATACATTTTGATAAACTTTCTTGCAAAGAGACAGGAGAAGCAAATCAAACCAAAAAGATACTAGATCCAATGTTAATGATTTTACTGTGGAAAAGGTTGATTGGCAGATTGCAGTAATACAGAGCCTTGATATTTTTAATGCTTTTTTTATTAAACAAAGACAGACCTATAATCAGCAGTTAACAACTGTAATGTAAAAAAATTTATTTTATAAATTGCTCAATAGGGAAAAATTAGTTAGGATGACAGGTGATGTTTGTTTTAAACATCTTAAATTTACACTGCTTAGGCTTTAACATTTCAATTTGTTTATGTGAATGTAAATCACCCCACCCATTACTTGGCTGGTGTTGACGACCAGTGGTCTGGGCACTAAAGAAGAGCAGAAAGTTAAATTTATCTAATTTAAAGTTGATTCTGTTTTTTGCTTTGAAAGGCTTTGAATGACAATAAATTACCAGTAATACATTTTTTTAAACATATTTGTGCTCTAACCTGAACAGAATTTTGTTTTTGTTCACAGACAGATGTAATTAGAGCCATTGCTCGCTTAATTGAGTTTTATAAACATGAGAGCTGTGGACAGTGCACCCCCTGCAGGGAAGGTGAGTAACTGCCTCTCTCATTTTGTTAATAGCAAGATTTGTTAGAACAGTCCCTTGGAAAGATGGTGGACACAAGTGGATTAAATGGCTAAACTATATCATGATACGGTTTACCATATGCATCATAATCTTTTTATATAAAAGCCCAAAGCAAAATCAATGTTTTCCACATCAGTTAAGTGTAGTTGGATTCAAAACTAGTCCTTTTTTTATAATTGGGGAGCTGGTGAATGTTAAATGCAGCTCTTTTTCTTGTGGTTGTTATGTTTCTGTATTTCTTCATACTTTTTCTCATTTCTTTGCTGCTCAGGAGTGGACTGGATGAATAAGATGATGTGGCGCTTCGTTAAAGGAGATGCACGGGCATCTGAGATTGACATGATCTGGGAGCTTAGCAAACAGATTGAAGGTCACACTATCTGTGCTCTAGGTGATGGAGCTGCATGGCCAGTGCAGGTATGATGCTTTAGTATCACAAACAACTAAAAAGGACATTTTTACAGTTGTATGTTCAGTATATTGAATAATTTCCACTCTCTTCCTCTTTTAGGGATTAATTCGTCACTTCCGCCCTATTATGGAGAGCAGGATGGTAGAGTTTCAGCAGAAAGAGCAGGCTAAGGCTTAGACATCAGTTCCACTGTCCTTCTCCACCATTCTCTTAAATCCTCCTTCACCTTTACATAATATTATTTAAGAAAAAAAGGTTTTCTCTTTCTGAACTGTTATCAGCATCTGTCTTTTGCTGCCTTGCCGCCTTGTCTCAAAATTGCTAATAAAGTTCTATGAACCTTAGCTTCCTATTAATGAACAAGTGGAAACACCACTTTAAATTGTCTGTGATGTCACATTAAAGTCCATAGTCTTTCCATTTTCTGGATTGTCTGAACATTCATATGGAAATTTATGTATCTACTACATTTCTGAGGGTACGTCATTACATTTATTAGTATGCTTGGAAAATAAAATTTTGGAGTTTTATAAAGTTGTATAAGCACTGGAATCACTAGTAGTAATATGTGTATTATATGTGTATAGCATGTGCAGGTTTTACTCCACAGGAGTAAAACCTGCACATTATTGATCAGCCATTGGGCCCTCATCTTTTTAATGTTGCTTAGTTAGGTTTTTATTTTTAAAGCCAGTAGTCTGTACTCTCTGACAGGGACTAGTATTCTTCACTCATCATTGGCTAATTGTTGAATTATGGGTGCCTGTTGATGTTTCTCTGTATGTCGCCAATATAATGTTTGCAGAAACGTTTATTATACAGCCTGCCTTTCCACAGTCTGATCAATGAATGGCTGCGACATATGCAGTCTTGCTGAGCGGACAGAAAACAGCAGTAAAAAAAGCAGAAGGCTAGGCAGGCAGTACTGGGCTGCAATCGAAGGGGAGAGCATGTGAGCTCAACAGGCACCAGGAAGTTAATCACATGATCAGGTGCACTGCATTGGCCTTTTTTATTCGTTCTGAATGAAAAAACTGAAGAATGAAACTTTCACCACTTCTCAAAATGCAGATGAGATATGAAGCATAACCAATAATTAATGTGTAGCTGCCTGAATAGTGAATAAGCTCCTCTTTTAGGTTCATATGCTTGTAAATCTGACCGAAGGTTCCTCACCAGCCATGAACCTCACTGCTTGTGACTGACTTGTCAAAAGAAGCAGGTCTTGTACACGTTTTCCCTTGATGGGTAGTACCTACCAAACGTGGTCCAAGGAAGGATGAGGGAAGTGAAGTCAGAATCACCAGTGCTTGATTTAAGGATGTGCATGGAGAGTGAATGTTAACTTGGCTGATTCAATCCCAATGAAGAGCCACTGACCATTCAGAGTCCCCATGCTGCCTACTGACAAAGGCACTGGTGGTTTATCATCCTTAATGAAGGGATCACTTTGAAAATAAATACACTACTTTGCAAGTTGAAAGCCACCCCTAATTTCTTCACATTTTGTTGACAGAGCCAGACCTTTTTTTTTTTTAAATGAGGAATAGTTGTTCCAACTAACATCCAAAGAAGAGCATTGGAATTCCTTCAAGACTCTAAGAAATGTTTGTATGAAAGATATCATACAAACCTTGTGTTATACATTGTATTTACTATGTACCAGATCTTTGCACATATTAAAATCACAACCCATTGTCTCATTTTGCTTGCAGAAATGAAATAAATGAGGTATGTCTCAAGACTTTTGCACATTATATGTATATTAAAATGTTAAATGTATTTTGCTGTTGCCACAGAATCCAATAAGAATCCAATCCTATTCCAGCATATGGGGAGATTTGTGGCCTGGGTGGGATAGTTGTTAATAAATGGACTAAATTTACCACCACAGAAAAGTCACCTAAAAACTTTCCTCAGGATACAAATTCTCATTAATTCAACATAATCTAATTTAAGTTGTGTAATTTAACTGAGATTCATGGGGACATTGATGCAGTAATGTAATATGTTGCAAGAAGTTGGTTCATTATGTCATTAAAGTAAATTCCAATGCTGGCTTCAGGCTCCTTATGTGCTCATGAGACACATAAGGACTCAGCTTCCACCCTAACTGCACCCCCTGCAATTTACATATCATCCCAATCATTCAGTCATTCACCACCACAGTTCACCTTGCCCTATCCCGTCTGGAAAGAGAAGACGATGACAATCTCAATTAGATGAGAATAATGTTCATAGACTTCAGTTCAGCATTCAACACAATCTTCCCCATCACCTAAGAAAAAACTTAGACTGTTGGACCTTAACATGTCTGGGTCCTGGACTAGACTCCATCAGTGAAGATTGGGAGCAGCACCTCCAGCACCATTATGCTCAAGGCAGTGCGCTCAGCCCACTGCTGTTTATGCTGACGACCCATGATTGGGCAACTATGCACAGCTCAAACCACATCATCAAATTCAAATTCACTAAGGATACAACCGTGTTGGATCTGATCAATATGATGAGGCAGCATACAGATACACACTGTCTCTTAATATTGATAAAACAAAAGAGGTAGTTGTTGACTTCAGGAGACCATGTCATGACCTCCGAGCTTTGACAGCTCCCCTGTGGAGATTGTCCAGAGCAACAAGTTCCTCTGTGTTCACATTGTGGAGAACCTCACACAGCCCTCAATACCAGCTTCATTATAAAGAAAGCCCAAGAACAGCATAAGAACCTGCACAGACCCAGGGAAACTTTAAAGCATCTTTTTAAAGTCATCTACAAAGCTAAATTCAGTCATCATCTTTATTCTGATATTTTGTTAAGTAAAAATAGTTAATCTAATCACAGAATCTAGATCTAGATAGAAGGTATTTTAGTTTAATGAACAGAAAAAAAAATAATTCTGTTGTGGAAGTTTATAAATTTCTCCTGTTTTGATCTACTGTTGATACTTTTGCTTGAGATTATTTCTGAAACAATTATGCTTATATTTACAGCACCATGTGTTTGGTTGTAGAACATTTGTCATACCTTGCCAATGAATGAAAAATATCCTAGGTCTTAACCCATCAGGTAGTGCACCAAAGATAATGACTTTGTTGTAAGTTGTATAATCATAGTGCAACAAACTGGAGTATGCCAAAAACAAACAAAATACAAATCAAACTAATTGTGCTTAGAAATGCTTTACAGCCTGGCTAAACAAAACAACATTCAGTCTGGTAAAAGCTGACAAAAACTTATAGTTGGGAAGTTATCATAATTTACCAGATGGATTCACAAGATGTACATTTCCTCATATTAAAGCCTGACTGATATAGCTAGCTTGAAATGTGTAAGTTCTGCCAGGAACCACACTATCAAAGGGCTCACTTTGAAACCAATTACGCAGTCCCACCAATGATCATCAAATGGGCTTCAGGGCATATGAGCTCTAGAGAATGAAATTTGAAAACCTATGAAGCTACTTTTTCAAAACCACAGGCAGAGTTTGGTGACACAGGCTTCCTTTCTTCTTTTTGGAGCTCACCACCCGCATGAGGAAAAACAGGGGCTGGGTGCAATGCCATAGGGTTGCTGATTGGGGCATAGGCCCCTGCAGACTGGACTTTTGGTACAGAAACTGGTGTTTGGTACATGGAACATAACCTCTCTAAGGCAAAGGAGCCAGAGCTTGTGTGTGAAATGGAGCAGTGCAGATTAGATATAGTTGGGTGCTGCAACAAAACTCCTGGATTGGGACTTAGACTCTTATCTTCTCTGGACTTGCGGAAAGAGAGGTGGGTGTGGAGGAAGTTTGTTAGCTTCTGATTAAGCAATGGTGTTTTGGAGTGTCTCCCACTAAACAAATGGGTTGCCTCCCTTTGAAATTGCAAGGGGCAAAGCTCTGAGCGTTGTGGCAGTTTATGCGACAAATGGCAGCTCAGAGTACCCAACCTTTCTAGGGTCTTCAATTCATTCCTCCCTGATCCCACAGGAAAGGGGAATGGAGTCTGAATAGACCTTGTTCAAATTTAAGATTTTATTTTTTAAGATTTCATCAAAGGTGATCCAGTACATTACAGTGCATTGCACAGACATTTAACATTTACTGCCTTTTCATACATATAATTCCTTCAGGTAAAATATATTAAAGCTGGAACTGGTGGTGTGAAAATAAACTTATGCAACAGTGCAATCATACTGCTATTAAATGTTACTGTACTACATATGAAAACAATTTTGCATATGAAAACAATTTCTACACTTCCCCAGGAGATGGTGTAGTTTGTTGTTATGAGAGAGCTAAATGTTAGCACTGAATTATCAGGCAAAATAAATGTAAATATCTTTAAAATATGACAAAATCATGCAAGCAGCAGATCTTAGTTTTCTATGCAAAGAAATTCTGTTTCTTCAAAATATTTCAATGATCATTAGAGTAAACAGGGAAAAAGGTGGTGTGCATTGGGTAGTGCTGTCGCATCACAGCATGAAGGTCCCGGCTCTTTTCTGTGTGAAGTTTACATGTTCTCCCTGTGTCTGCGTGGGTTTCCTCATTCCTCCCATAGTCAGATGAAAGTACGGGCAGTGATGAAGAGCATGAAGAATGGAAATGTTTCTGACTAGATTGTTCAACACAATCCTGGAAAGTGAGGATGCCTGTGGAGTGGAGACAAAGTTAACTGGTACTGATTTTCAAGAATATATGTGATGCACAGTGCATATGTGAGTAGTAGTAACTATAGAGGGATAAAGTTGATCAGCTACAGCATGAAGTGATGGGAAAGAGTAGATTAAGAAAAGAGGTGATGATTAATGAACAGCAGTATGGTTCAGTGGTGGCCTAGTGGTTAGGGCGTCGGCCATGTGATCGGAAGATCGGGGGTTCGTACCCCTTCCCAATGGGTTGCCCTGAGGTACCCTTGAGCAAGGCGCTGTCCCCAGGGTGTGTCCCCCATCCTCGCCCTGTGTGCGCTGGGTTGGACACCAGCACTCCCCCGCGACCCCGTTTGGGGCAAGCAGCAGTAAATGGATGGATGGAGTATGGTTTCATGCCAAGAAATAGCACTACAGGTGCAACGTTTGCTCAGAGGGTGTTGATGGAGAAGTACAGAGAAGGTTAGAAGGAGTTGCATTGTGCCTTTGTGGACTTGGAGAAAGCATATGACAGGGTGCCTAGAGAGGAGTTGTGGTTTGGTATGAGGAAGTCAGGTGTTACAGAGAGGTATGTGAGAGTAGAGAGTAGAGCAGGATATGTATGAGGGCGGTGTGAAAGTGGTGAAATCTGCAGTAGGAGTGACAGATGCATTTAAGGTAGAAAAGTGAAAGTGATAAGACAAATTGGGATTAATTCAACAATGGACCTAAACAAAAAAGTAAAAAATTATTTGACTTTAAGTATTTCTCTGAGACTTTTATTTCCTAAAAATGCTTTTAATTAATTTAGTCAGGATATGCATTTGGGCAGTTTGTTACAATGTGAACTGAAACTTGCAATGGGAACTAACTGCAAAAACCACAAAGTTTATGCATTGCTTTGACTCATCTCTTTTAGAATCACAGCACCACACAAAGAAAGTGAGAAATCCTCATATTAGAAACAATATTTATGAGTTATTCACAAACACTTTCAGGCACACAGGCAAAGTTAATCAAATTTATGACTAAAGCCAACAACCCAGCTCAATGACATCCTGTGGCTAACTGTCAAACACATCTGACAAACAGCACTCGATAATTAATTTTATAGCTGTTCAAATGATTAAGAAAAGCACAGAAGATTCGCAGCACTTCCAACTGTTCAAAAAAGCTCTATCACCATAATGCTAAAAAATACAACAATTAGTGAAAACAAAATGCCACTGAAGATGACAGGTGCTATGAATGCTGTACAGCAATGACAAAAACTTGGAGTCAACTTGGAGTCAAATTGGATTAAGATAGAATCAGTTTTGAGCTCAAATATTCAGCAGTGTAAAATTTGGTAACTCTTTAAACACTGCTATATATAATTGACATTAGCACTGTATATACGTCATGGCAGGTGTCACATGTCATGATAGGTTATGTTCTTATATTTTTTACCAGTAATTATCATGACAGATAAAGTAATGTTTGATTAATTTAAAGTAAGATATTATATAAACTGTCATGACATGACCTGTGTCTGTCATGAAAATTAATGCAAAAGGTGACATTACACTGCTATAACAATGGATACAATGTGCCATGATGAGATTTTCTTCACCAGCTTTATTTCCAGCCATAAATAAGGAAAGGCAGGAAAGGAAAATGTTTAATAAGAAATAATGCAAGGTGTGTCTTGCTCATGCTAATCAAAGTGAACGTTACAACCCTTGTCATTGCGAGGTCACAGCACAGCAGACAGTGAACCACAACGAAATTGGACCTCTGCATTTAACCCATGCACACTCAAACCCGTGCAGCAGTGGGCAGCTATTGAAAGCGCCCGGGGAGCAGTGATGGGGACGGTACCTTGCTCAAGGGTACCTCAGGGCAGCCTATTGGGAAGGGGTTCAAACCGCCGATCCTCCGATCATGCGGCTAACGCCCTAACCACTAGGCCACTGCTGCCCCCGCTGAAAGTGAAAGTGACAACCCTCGTCATTGCGAGGTCACAGCACTGCACACCATGAACCACAATGAAATTGGACCTCTGCTTTTAACTCATGCACACAAACACCGTGCAGCACTGGGCAGCTATTGAAAGCCCCCGGGGAGCAGTGACGGGGACGGTACCTTGCTCAGGGGTACCTCAGGGCAACCTAGTTGTGAGGGAATCGAACCCACAATCTTCTGATGCAGGGCCAACTCCCTAACCAGTTGGGACGAGGATTATATTTGGAAGAAAGATGTTGAAGAAGGAGCTGCCAGGAAAAGAGACCAAAGTGAAAGTGACAAAGAGGAGGTTAGTGGTGAGAGATGACACGCAGGTGACAGTGCAGGTGGTTGGTTTCAAGAAGGAAGATGCAGAGGACAGGAAGAAACTGAAACAGATGATCTGCTGTGGTGACCCCAAAACTGGAGCAGCCAAAAGAAGAAGAAGAAATGAATGGTTAATCATAATGCAAAATCCTTTTGCCAATGGACATACATAAGAAACTGTCTTAAGCTTCAGTAGTTTAATACTTCAGACAACCTAGACACGAATATAAAATGAGGAATAGCACTTATACTTGCATATCACACACACTTTTACAGACGGTACCCCCACTTCAAATATGAATACAGAAAGTCTATATGAATACAGACTTTCCAATACAGAAAGCAGACTCCATCTCCGGACTAGCAGCTCTTCACTCGTTTGACTTCATGGCTCTTACAGAAACATGGATCACACCTGAGAACACCGCCACACCTGCGGCGCTGTCCTCTGCCTTCAACTTCTCCCACACCCCACGCCCTGTGGGTAGAGGGGGAGGTACAGGTCTGCTCCTATCACGTAAATGGCGCTTTATGCCTCTCAGTCGATGCCACCTCAACATTTCCTCTTTCGAATTCCATGCTGTTACTGTAACCTATACTATTAAGCTTCACATCATTGTCCTCTACCGTCCCCCAGGCTTACTTGGCAACCTCATCGATGAACTAGATGTCCTCCTAAGTTCGTTCCCGGACGAGAACTCTCCAATGATCCTTCTTGGAGACTTCAACCTACCAGGAGATAAGATCCATACCAGTGGGCTTACGCAGCTACTTTCATCCTTTGACCTGTCCCTCAACAATTCTCCTCCTACCCACAAAGCTGGCAACACTCTTGATCTAATATTCACCAGATCGCTCCCTGTGGGCAATATTCTGTCTACACCTCTACATGTATCTGATCACCATCTCTTATCTTTCAGATTTCTTGCCAGCATGTTGCCCTGTCAACTAGAGACTCCAGAACATGCCCGGAGGAATCTCAGCACTCTGTCACTGTCCTCTCTTTGCTCCACAGTTCTCTCCCACCTATCTCCTCCTGCTACAACTACCCTGACTGTTTCTACTCTCGAACTCCATACTAATTAACTCTTCTCCTCCCTCAGCCATTCAATTGACCAGCTCTGTCCTTTAATTAACAGGACAAGACGTGCCTCTCCACAGGCCCCGTGGCTGACCGAAGTTCTGCGCAACAACCGTAGAGAACTGCGATCAGCTGAAAGGAAGTGGAGGAAATCTCTGCGTTCTGAGGATCTTGTTTCATTTCACTCTCTCCTCTCCATATTTACTACAGATCTAGCCTCTGCCAAGTCAGTGTTCTTCAAAACCAAGATTGAAGAATCCTCGACTAATCCTCGTAAACTTTTTGCCACCTTCTCTTCTCTTCTAAAGCCGCCTCGTCCTCCTATTGTCTCATCTCTCTCCCCAGATGACTTTGCTTCATTTTTTGACGAGAAAACTGAGGCAATCAGAAGATCCTTCGACTCAACCGTCAATTCTCCTATCCAGCCCCAAGCATCCTGTGACCACCAATTCCATGCCCTCTCGCCGCTCTCCACGGAAGACTTACTGCTACTCTTGAAGTCCAGCAATCCCACCACCTCGCCCCTTGACCCGATTCCATCATCCCTACTCCTGGAGTTGGCTTCAGATCTTCTTCCATACATTTCTCAGATTATCAATGGATCTCTTGAGACCGGCCATGTTCCATCTGTGTTCAAGTCTGCCATCGTCACTCCAATCCTGAAGAAACCATCTCTGGATTGCACGGAATTGAACAACTACAGACCGGTATCCCTTCTCCCCTTTCTCTCCAAAGTCTTAGAGCGAGCATTCTATAACCAACTCAACATCTTCCTGGCTCAAAACGGTCTCCAGGATCCCTACCAGTCTGGATTTAAAACATCGCACTCAACTGAAACGGCTCTTCTGGCTGTCACTCACGAACTCCATGCTGCAAGATCGAACAACCTGTTCTCCGTCTTGATTCTCCTTGATCTCTCGGCGGCCTTTGACACAGTGGACCACCAGCTCCTCCTGACCACTCTCTCCAACCTGGGGATTGCTGGCACTGCCTGGCAGTGGTTCTCCTCATACCTACAGGATCGTCAGTACCAAGTTTCATGGCAGGGCCATCGGTCCACTCCACGAAATTTGACAACTGGCGTTCCCCAAGGATCTGTCCTTGGTCCCCTTCTATTTTCTCTATATACCAGCTCTCTGGGGAAGATCATACTCTCTCATGGCTTCTCCTACCATTCTTATGCAGATGACACTCAGCTTATCCTCTCCTTTCCCTCCCATGATCATCAGGTCTCTACCCGTATCTCTAACTGCCTGGCTGATGTCTCCGCATGGATGACAGCTCACCACCTCAAGCTCAACCCTGACAAGACTGAGCTTCTCTACTTCGAAGGCCATCAAACTCCGCGCCATGACCTTCTCATCTCCTTTGGCGGATCACTTCTCGTTCCATCTCGATCGGCTAGGAACCTCGGTGTCACTTTCGACAACGAGCTCTCCTTCTCCTTCCATGTCCTTAATCTCACTAGGTCCTGCCGGCACCTTCTTTTCAACATTAGAAGAATCCATCCTTTCCTCACCACCCAGGCAACCCAACTACTGGTCCAGTCTCTGGTCATCTCGAAGCTGGACTACTGCAACTCTCTACTGGCAGGTCTTCCACTGAAGGCAACAAGACCACTACAACTGATTCAAAACGCTGCCGCTAGACTTGTCTTCAACCATCCCAAGTTCTCTTCATCCACTCCTCTGCTGCGGGACCTGCACTGGCTCCCAGTGGCTGCTCGTATCAGGTTTAAATCTCTAACTCTTGCTTACAAGGCTACTAACAGCCTTGCACCATCTTACCTGTCGACTCTAATTAAACATCGTGTCTCTTCTCGTCCCCTCAGACCATCAAGCACTGCTCGTCTTGAACCTCCATCGTTGAAAAACAGAGGAAGACACGCATCAAGACTCTTCTCAGTTCTGGCCCCTCAGTGGTGGAACAAACTCCCCCTGATGGTCAGAACTGCAGAGTCCCTCGCTGTCTTCAAACGTAGATTAAAGACCCACCTGTTCATGGAATTTCTGAGGGACTAATCCCTCCCAAACCATCCACTCTCCTATCCTTACTCTTTCTTTCCTAAAAATCTCTCTCTTTCCTACTTTCCCACCCCTGCTCCTCCTCTCAAAAAAAAAAAAAAAGTGTGTATACTTGTTACAAGGGCTCTTAGTTTGTTACTTAGGTGGTACTAGCTAATCAGCAGTTACTGATCTGTGCTGGTTACCAAGATGATATTCTATTGTGGAAATAAAGCACTGTTGTAAGTCGCTCTGGATAAGAGGGTCTGCTAAATGCCGTAAATGTAAATGTAAATGTATGACACACCCACAATACGCGACATGTTTTATTTAAATTTACATTTCCTGAGAAAACTTCTTGGTCTAATTTGAGAATGTCAGAAAAACGACACTCTTAATGGAATAAAAATCTAAACATTAAGTGCGTTTGTAACAACAGTTATACCCACGAAATTCTACATAAACTACACTTCCCATCACGCCCCTCGCCGCGAAGGCAATCTCGCGCCTTTCCATCTTGTTCCTGCCCAGAGCTCCACCGTTGTTGTTGTGCGAGATAATAATGGCGGCAGCTGGAGGCGGATTAGCAGCCCCGGCTGCCGTTTCAGCCATAACTCCGTCGGCCACATTGCGCTGCCGGTTCCCAGGTCGGCCTTGGGCTTCTCGGAGTCAGTTGAAGGTGGAGAGACGTTTGCGTGTAGGCCGGTTGGGAGCTGAATCCCCCTCGCCCCGGTGCGGGAGGCTGAGGCCCGATAGCGTCGGCACTGCGCTGCGGGAGGATCCGGGTTTACACTGCCTGCTCGGGTTGATGGAGAAGCTTAGACACCAGACGGAGGCTGGGTTCTGTTCCAGCGGCAGCGACGAGGTTAGTTTAAAGAGCTATAAAGCTCGTGTCACTGCTGTTTAAACTGCTTCCATGCTAACTCAGCTAGGCTAGCTAATGCTGTCTGGTGGTTTCCCCGGCCTCAGCGCAGTGGCACCAACATGGCAGCAGGCTGACCACTCTTCCTGTCCTAACCCTGGTGGATCCAGCCTGTCTTTGTTAACAGCACTGATCAGCTGGAGGAAAGTTAGCATCGATAAGACTTGGAGCCTTCTCAGCTTCCTTTGGTGTTGAACATAGTCCTGTCTTCTGACAGACTTAAACTTCAGTAGTGTTTGCCTACCCAACTCTTGAAATCTTAGGCTAGCTTTACGGATAATCTTCAGATAATTAATCGAAAGTGCTGTGATAATGCCTGATCCAACAAAGAAAACGTGCTGCTAGTTTTCTGCAGCGCGGAAGCTATTATTTAACGATAACCGTTACAGTGTGTACTGGCTCATGTAGATGTAGCAGGAAACACGTTTGGTAGAACTAGGGCTTCACGATCTGGGCAAAAGGCTTGCATTGCGATTATACTGCTGCGTATGGCGATATGACTTTTGTTTTAAACACATGGGTAAATCGATAAAGTAAGGAAAATTAAAATGAAGGGAAATGTACAATAAGGGTAATTTTGTGAAGATCTTCGCATTTAAGCCAAAAAGTGGTCAAAAGAATAGGACTTAAATGTGTTACATGATTACCTCGATTCATTGACCTAGCATGTTGTCAAAAAATTGGTGATTTGTATTTTGCAAACTTCTGCCATACATAGAGCAGAAACTGATATTGTGATAAGAGTTAACAGACAATATACCATGCAGCCTTATGTAAAACTGAAACATCAAGACTAAATCAGCTTCAGACAAATGGAGGTGTAAAGTTACCTGAGATCAGGGGCAGTGGTGGCCTAGTGGTTAGGGAGTGGCCCTGCATCGGAAGATTGTGGGTTCAATTCCCTCACCAGTAGGTTGCCCTGAGGTACCCTTGAGCAAGGTACTGTCCCTGTCACTGCTCCCTGGGCACTTTCAATAGTTGCCCACTGCTGCACGGTGTTTGTGTGCATGGGTTAAATGCAGAGGTCCAATTTTGTTGTGGTTCACGTGTGCTGTGACCTCGCAATGACAAGGGTTGTCACTTTCGCTTTCCAGGTTCTTCAGTTGGTTTCTCTCACAGTGGCACCCTGGTTTGATGGGCTGCTGGACACCTAGCTCTCCTTTGCTCTTTTTTCATTTATTACTGGAAAAACTCACTGATTACTTTAATTGTAGGTTAAAGTAATGTTCACTCACCAATATGTCCTGAGTAACTGCTTCTTAAAATGTCCTGAAACGTGGTGAAATTGAAGGAGGCTGAATTGCTTTTGTTTTTAGTCACCTTGTTTCATACCAAGTTTATACATGCAGATGTCATGAACCCTTGTGTGTGTATATTAAAGCTATATCTGGCCCAGCCTGGCTCCCATGCACCTGCTCTTTGTTTATAGATACAAACTGCACCCTCCTTGGCCAAAATATTCTCCTGTTAAATGGGGGGGGTTTAAAAAATGGATGCAATGTAATGTGGAGTCAAAGGATCCCCAGTCCTCTGCTCATCATCACTCTGGTCCAGATTTATTCACCTGAAGGATATTTCAAAAAGGGTGACTATGATCAAAATACCACTGTTCTGCCTTAGACATCAGTTCAAAGCTGTGTGTTTTTTTTCTATATGTAGCTGGTTCTAGTTTTTAGTTTTGGGTAATTTTGATTTTACATTTCTGATAAAATCTTGAAAAAAAAATTCTTACAAATGTGAACACCATTAATAAGTCCTTCAAGTAGCTGCAGGGGGCTTGTATTGAGTATTCTGTTTGCATGTAGCGAAAATGAAGTGAAAGTGACTATCCTTGTCATTGTGAAATGCAGCACAACACAACAAAACTCAACCTCTGCGTTTCACCCATACACACACGTGCAGCGGGGGCAGCTATTGAAAGTGCCCGGGGAGCAGTGACTGGGACGTACCTCAGGGCAACTTACTGGTGAGGGTATCGAACTTCTTCCAATCCGGAGCCAACTCCCTAACCACTATGCCAAAACTGCCCAGGGCTTTAACATGGGAAGTGCACGTAGTCTTTTACAACAAACTTTGTGCTACAAATGATGATCTACACTGGCTCCCAGTGTAATTGTGTGTGTATGTGTGTATATATGTATGTATGTCTGTCTCTGTCTCTGTCTCTGTCTCTCTCAGTTACCAGACAGCAGAAGCCACACTTTCAGGTAGAGTGTGAGGCAAAAAAGGAAATCATCCGTAGTCTAAACCCTCTTTTTTACAGCTTTGTTCCTGGCCGAGTACGTTCTTCGCAATCTCTGTGTTCCACACATACATCAGCTGCCTCCTTCGCAGGATGCAGTCCCTTTATTAAGATGCAGCTCATGTGTTATTGTAACAGACAGATTCACAATCATGGTTGATTTTCATATGTTTATTTCACATTTTCCTTAATAGGTAAAGTTCAGCAGTAAAGCAGCAGTGGCCTGGTAGTTAGGGAGTTTGCCCCAGGATCAGAAGATCATGTGTTCGAATCCCAGGCCAGTAGGTTGCCCTGAGGTACCCTTGAGCAATAGCTGCCACCTGCTGCATGAGTTTGTGTGTGGGTTAAATGCAGAGGTGTAATTTTGTTGTGGTTCACTGTGTGCTGTGTACTCACAATGACAAGAATTTTCACTTTCACTATGTTCAAAGGCATTGTTTTCTGACTGGAGTAAATTATTAGATCCTTGTTAAATCTTTGATTGATGTCTGCCATGCATGTAAAAATGTTACTAAATTTGTCTTTTTCTGTTTGTGTAACAGGAGGGAGACTTCACAGGCTTTCAGGCAGATGGCAAATGGTCCCTGCACTCTGTACAAGGCACTTCACAAAGTAAATGCATATTTCAATTATTTGGTTGTAGGTTCTTTTCAATTTTACATGTGCCATTTTTTTTTTCTCTTTTGTTTTGAGCTTTTTACTATTGTTTAACTTTTTTTCCTTATTCTACCTTTTGCTCTTTTCTAGGCAGGCATAGATCCTCCTCAGCATCCACAAATGAGAAGCCTCACCTGGCTCTTGATCCATCTACAAATAATAGAGAAATGGCCAAAATAGAAAATGTCTTGAGGTCCACTACCGGGCATTCTGAGAAGAAATCTGGAAAAACCGACCACAATACTCAAAGGTCCAAACTGATTGTCAAACTGGCTAGCAAAAAGATAGTCAAGAAAAGGGAACCAGGTGGACAAAAGGCAAAAAAGTCTTCTTCATGCAGGGTTGGCGAGAAAGGTATTAAGTTCTCAAAAAAAGAAAATGGAAATGAGGTGTTTGATAAATCGGGCATTGAAGGTACAGTGGCAGCTTCAGGAGATGAAAGAGAGAGGCAAGATGACACCATCATGCTAGAAAATCGAACTAGGCAGAGGAAATTGGTATGGACTTTGACTCTGGTTAAGGGGAAACGAAAAGCATCAAAAAAGAGACTGGCAGACAATTTGGACCAAAACACTCGTAGAAGGTGTGCTGAAACTGCTGATCTAGACCAATCTGAGGATGTAAAGGCCAACAATGTGCCCACTACTGATTCTTCATTTTCCAGAATTACTAGGAAACAAAGAAAGATGTACAGTGCTGTTGCCTCTCTAGAAGTTGGAAAAGAAAGTGTAGTTTCTCCTGGAGGAAGTGTGGGTACATTATTGAAGGACAGCTCTTCACATTCACCTAGAAAAACTCCCACTGGCCTAAAACGACGCAGGTCTTTATTTGGATATCGGAGGAAGCCAGAGCAGGAGCTGATGCGGAAAATACGGGAGTCTCAGCCTTGTGTGGAGGGAAAGGGCCAAAGGAAAAGGCGACGCCTTGTCTATTACACCTATGAAGCAGTGGGCCCAGCGAGTGGAAATCAGGGACAGGAACTTCCAAGGCAGGCAGAGGACATTGGAGCAGCGAGGCACCAAGGACTCCCTGATGGCGGTGTGGTTAGTGCTCGGCCATCCAGGTCAATTAAGGTACCAAAAAGGTTCATGGATGATGAAGGCATGTCTGGACTGCCTTTAAAGAAATCTTTCCAGACTGAGGTGTTGTCAAATGAGGCTTACTTGGGATCAGTGCAGGTTGATAGCCTCCAAACCCAGGAGTTGAAAAACAAGCGAAAGAGTGCAAAGTTGCCGAACATCAGTGATACCAAGGGCAGCTTTGCTGGAAAGGTGAAGTCTGGGGTGGGGAGACCCAGAAGTTCCTCAGGTTACTCAGATGGCACTCGTAAAAAGTCAGGGAGATTGGCTTATGATTCCACCCATCTTAAAATATATGAAAGGTTGAAGAAGCTTACTGCAAGCTTGGCTCTGCGACGGCAAAAGCGAATGGCTAGTTGCAGAGGGGACGGTGAAAAGCTGGAAGGGGAACTCCAGGCCACAGGGGAATTCAGTGATGTAAGAAGATACAAGGACTCTGATCTAAAGGTAGAGGAAGTGAATTCTCCTGGAGTTGTACATAAACTATCTGTACATTTTGATGATATGCGTGGTCACTCAGCACTTTCCACTCTTGGAGATGAAATTACAGCCAAAGGAAAAGGTAAGGATTTTGTTCATATTCTGAAGTTAACAAATCACTTGTGGATACATGAGGAAAGGGGGGCAGTCAGTGTATTTATTTAGTGGTAGGAATGACATTCATTTTTTTTTATTTTATTGTAGTTTTGAGTGTAATGGTATGTTGAATAGGGCTGATATTGGCATTTGTTTATTATGCTGGTTTTGTATTTACTTAAAGCCTTTCTGCCCTCACACAATCTCTGCAGTTTGATGTAGCAGCTTCTCTGAGGTTATTAATCCACAGAAAATAAAGAAATTGCTAAAAATGCTTTTGGATAAGTTTAAGTCAATCTCTAATCAAAAGAATATCTGTGCTTAGCTGCACAGAGGGTTTTTGATGGAAGTTTAATAAGGAGGTAATTTAAAAACACACCAGGGTGTTTGGGGCTGGATGCAAACATGTAAGTTTCTGATTTTGCTTAAAAGTGGTAAAGTGCCTCAGTATTTGCTACAGTATTTTTATGTACAAAGAGTAAAACTTTGAATCGATACATTTAGTTTTAAATGTAAACTATAGTGTATTATAGTTAAATATTGAGTTAATGAGCCGCTTCATTGACAAATTGTGTAATTTGTGCCAGACCTTAGAGATGGGCAATAAGACTACAATAAAATGCCACCATATCAAATATGTCACGAGTCTCTTTCTAATATCTGATAAGGGTATAATATCAGACACTTAACCTTAATTTTTCTGTTTCTTTTCTTTTAAAATTTAAACCATTCTTAAATAAATAAATAGATATATCAAGTTACAGGCTATTAATAACATCAAAAGGAATCTTAAAGGGTCTTAGTCAAAAATCTTAGACAAAACATTAGCCTGTTAGCATGGTCTTGTTTCAGAGTTAATGCAGGTGATCTTATTTCCACCTGTACTAAAGGTCCCCTCTAAAGTGGCTGCAATGCCCAGATAATCCTTTGCAAGTGGAGAGTCTCTGGTAGAGATTCTGGGATTGCTTAGCTAATTTTTTAATAGCTATTATTTTGTTTTGATAATCATTGGCTGTTGAATAAATGCTAATTGATGTTTGGTTAATTGAGCAACCCTATGGTCAAGTTGGGGTTCATGTTGGTATAGAGTGATGATCAAATACATGATTGAGATGGGACATAGCTCAGCATAAGCAACATGGTTAAATTACTGTGTGTCTTGCAAACCTGTCCTTGTGGATAGATTTGGGACGTCACAGTTTTCAGGATTTAGCTGTTCTGGTTTTTTATTTTGGCATTTTCTTCAAGCAGAGAGCACCAGCCTGGAATGCACTGATGTACAGAACCAGGATGCAAGAGATTCTCAGGTCTTGGGGGAGCAGGTCAGTCCTATCGGTAGGATCAACCTCTCGGGTGCCAACAAAACGATGCTTCACTTGCTGAAGAAGGCCAAGGTCCAGCTGATTAAAATTGACCAGCAGAAGCAGTTGAAATCGGCTCAGGTATATTTTGACAAATTTTCTGCCTGTTACCTAAATACAGATAAGCTACGTGGGTGAAGGTTGCCCTGTGCTTTCCTTGAGCCATGTATTGCCTTCCCACCATTTACCTCTGCAGCTAATGCAGCTTCACTGGACAATTCAGCACACATCAGCTAACAGATAGTGGTACTGAATAACTGTGGCAGTGCCATCTTACTCAACTAGAGATGAGTTATACTCTCTAGAAGTTCTGGCCATGTTAGGAAAAGCTGGAGATTTAACCAAAGGGGCCAGTCCTGATGGAATTTTTAAAGATGAAAGACATATAGCAAAAATAAATGTCCATTAGAAATTGGATGCCATGTATTAATGCTACTTTTATATTTTTTTCAGCTACTGTCATCTGCCAGAGGTGGAGATGGGGCTGTAAGAGGGATTCAGAAGAAAAGTGGAAGAGATGTGGGAAAAGAAATCTTACAACCAGCCCCTCAGGTAGTCTGTGTGTATCTTTTAACATGATAAAAGCATAACTGAGCATAACAAAAAGTTATCTTTATTGTGACTGTAATGGAATTTGGTTGGACAGAAAAACATATGGTGATCTATGATATATATCCATATTGCTTACCCTCAAATTTTGATGAACCTTTACCCAATAACCCAATAAAAGTTTGTGTGAGCATGGGAAAGAGAACATTATACACAAAGCAGTTCATAGCAGTTGTGTGTTTATTTTTTCCCCCATATCTTGTAGTGCTACTCTTGAATGCTTAATTGATGAAACTAATCAATTAATATGATGTTTTGCTGTTGTGGTTTTGATCACAAGTACTGCTTAATTGTACATGTTTTTTTTTTTTTTTTTTCGTTGCTGAAACTCTTTGAATGTAGGAACATTCGGTAGGAGGTCCACGGATTAAACATGTGTGCCGAGCTGCAGCAGTGGCACTGGGGCAGCCTCGGGCCATGGTACCAGATGACATCCCCAGGCTCAGTGCCCTGCCTTTGCATGAGAGAGAGGGCATTGCACCCTCACCTAATACAGAAGGTACAATCTTTCTCGGTTTCTTGAGATTAAAAATAACACTCTGAACTTTTAATTATTAAATAAGACTTAATTTTTCCCAATGTTTAACATTTAGTTTAGATTATGATTAAACTGATTTGATGATGTATCATTTTAGAGGATATTTGTCAGTCTGAGATTTCTCAGCAAGGAGTTATTAGCACTTAAGTTTGGCATGCAGCACTGTAAAGAGCATTCAGAATAACTTCCTCTGAAGAATAATTTCCTCTGTCGTCTACCATTTGTGTTTGATACCATGTCAATGAAAAATGTATTGAATCATTAGAGAGCTATTAATAGTCGGGGTAGCAGTATGTTGAAATGTAGCTTAGGTCCCAAATGTGAACACTGTTCATGCCGTATTTATGCTCTCTTAACCCATGCATGCCTTAAACTCTGCCTAAAATTGAACAGAACTTACATAGTTCATGGTTGCAGGATCTTTCATAGGTTTGTTAACAAACATGGTTTTTTCTTTTTATTTTAAGATTTAGGCTCTTGCTCAGATGCTGAAAGCACTGGTTCTGCTGAGCAAAAGCAAATGCCCATCAGGAAGTCACTGGGCTTGCGGCAGAGACGCTGTTTTCGTTGCAAGGGTTGCTGTCGGGAGGATGATTGTGGGAGATGTGTGTTTTGTTTGGATAAACCAAAGTATGGCGGACCCAATAAAAAACGCCAGAGCTGCATGTAAGTGGAAGAGAAATGCTGCATACTGGGTGGCAGAATTTGAAATGTTCATGTACACTGGTGCAAAGTAGTGGTAATGTCAAGGGTTATGCATGACGATCACTGGTTCATAAGGACTGTTTATAAAAAAAAATAAAAAAAATAAAAAAAGTCATCAAAACCACTTTTATTTTATTAATTTTTTTAATCAAGATGCATGTTTTTGCTTGATCTGAGCCACTAATATATAGGGATAGAACAAAAGTCTAAAATTTTCAGACAAATGGTCAGGAGCCAAAGTAGCACTGGCATTCAGACATATTTGAATTTCTTCACCAGCCTATTAGCACCTATATTTGCATTTTTCTTTTTTCTTTGGCAAATTTTTGTCAATTTATTTGTGCATAAAATGAATGAATTTTTTAAATTTTTAACAAATGAAATTATAGTATGTTCAAATGCATGGTCATGGTCACAAAAACTTAGAATGTTCTACAGCTGATCTTTTTCTCTTCAGCTACAAGAAGTGTGCAAGGATAGAAGAGAACAAAATGAAGCGGATGAAAGGTATGGCTATCTAACGCTAAGTGACTATAATATGAAAGAGACACTTAAGACCAGTCAGTCACTAAGGGATATTTCTCTAAAGATCTTAAGCTCAATCCATTAAGTTAGTATGCCCAATTTATGCCTAATAAAACTATACATGCAGCCAGACATGGCTCATCTACGTTCCTGGCAGTTGCTCTTAAGGCAGTTTTGATCCACTTGATTAGTTAAAGGAGAGGTCTCAAAATAGAATATTCTGTTAATCAAACTGTATTTAAACTCTAGTCACACACTGTAGCTAATTCTTACAATTTTTTTGTTTTATTTACCTACTGTAATGTTTCTAAGGGCTAAGCTTGGGTTGTGGATGGTTTTAAGTATTTTTAGATTTAAACAAAAGTCTGTAGTGTGACATCAGCATAATGAACCTGTGATTTTATATGCATATGGTGTTCATCTTTTTACAATACTTTCTTCTTCTAGTCCTTTTCACCTTTCATGTGACCAAATCTCTTTTCCGCAGTTCAGATGAAGCGACGTCAGATTTCTATGGCTGCTTACCCATGCAGCAGCGGAGAGGAAGACGGTGAGGGAAGAGGTTGTCCAAGAGAGGAAGAGGAGTTGAGCCAAGCGGACCCCACTAATACACTAAGCCCAACTAGGAGACAGCCTAGACGGCAAGTCACACCACGGTGCTACAGCAGCCTTCTGGAGTCTGACTCAGCTGACTCAGAGGCACTGAATGAAGATACAGTAAAAGAGCAGAACAGCTGGCCACCTAATCAGGCTAATGGTATACATTCATTAATTTTTTTCTGAAAACCAAACTGAATAACCAGAATACATTTTTAACACAATAAAGAATTTTTTTAAAATGTTGCCTATTTGATAAGAACTTTGACTACATTATATGGTATAAACATTGTATTTTTACAGTTTGTATAACTGGTAACTGATGTTAAGCTTCTCTTAGAAGAAGTGAACTGTAATATTGTACTTTATGTATGTTTATAAGCTGTGCATGACAGCAAACATAAGACATTTCTGCACTTACCTGATCTGTCAGGATGTGTGCTTTTTGTTTGTGTTTTTTGGTGCTTTTTCTTTCTTCAATGTACTATGGAATCTTTGTCATAGATAGCATAAGCTGTGGCTCTTTTCCCTTCCATATTTATTAGATAATGCTCCACCAGTTACTGGAAGATATGAGGTGGTGAAGCCACGAAAACCTGGTCTGCCAAGAGGGCTGTGGGGCCGTCGTCGAATTGATAAGGTACTATCACACTGGATTTAAATTTCTTGGTCTGCTTGCTTACTTTTCAGTATCATTCCAAAGTTTCCTACCTAATGTGGTATCATTGCATAATCACATTGCAGACTTTGCATAATTAGACAAAAATCTAAATGCTAAGCTTTCTTTAATAGTGATGGAAGTTTTTAGTCAGCTGATAAATGCTGACAAATTGTGTACTTTATTGCAGTAATACGGACAGTATTGCCCTAACCTGTATATTTTTTTTTCTTTGTGTGTCAGTACCAGAGAAACATTGCTATTTTTTATAATATAGTCTAATGTTTGAACATAAAGGTTTTTCCTTGGATAAACATGCATTTGATTAAAGAAATAACCTTTTAATCATATTTTAATCATTTTCCATCCGTTCTAATGTCTTTATTTTGTATGTCAGTGAATGCAACCCTGTTCATTGGGCTTTCTTCACTAACAGAGCATGTTTTCCACAGTCGGAACCAAACAAGCCTGCTGATTATGAATGATTCAGATTAAGATATGAACAGTTAAGCAAGCCACATCCAGGACCATTGCAATCTATGAAATGACTACAAATTACTATGCATTGCTTTTATTTGTTGTAAGGCTTGAAACTCTGTAATGTTGTAAGGGATGTAATGGGGTTACTTTGTTACTTGCTCCATACTGTACATTTTGGTTTCATATTTGGTTTCTGATTGTGGAAGAGTGCCTGAAAATGGATGTTCAAATTTACTCACTGGGGTGCTTCTCAGAAATTGGTCTTACAAGGAATGCAAGTGAATCTGAGTGCTCTAATGGCTTTGGTTCTTTTTAGAATGCAATAATTTTTTTTTCCCCTCTCTCCCCCACAGCTGCAGTCTAACACTGCAAGTAACCTGTAAACAAGGCATCTGTAATTAACCATGACTTAAATTCCTTGGACTTTCTGTCAAAAATCTTTTATTCTATTCTACCTAACCTTCCATCCTGCTCTAAAAAGTACTTGTTCTCCATTTCGCCTGCTCTGCATTGCTCCTTTGCTGTGGTCTTGCTATAATAGCCCCTTCCTCCCCATTTTCCCCTTGTTCTCTTACTCTCCCAGTTTCAGCATTGCCTTCCCTCACAGGCCCTGGAGCCCAGAGATCCCTCACCATCTCAGGACCCCTCCACACCTTGCAATCCTCCCACTCCTACGGGAAACCCATCCCTAAAGCTAAAGCTTCAGCTCCAGCTACGGCTGCAGAGACTAGCACTTACCGTGGTTCAAGCAGCTGAGTTGTCAGTGACTGCAGCGTCACATCAGTCTGATGCCAAAAAACTACAGGAAGAGAAGGTGGATGGAAGGGAGCAGGTGAAAAAGGAGGTAGTGCAGGAGCAAGCCATTACTGACCTCCACTGTCTTACTCGTTCCCAGAGCGCAGTGGAGCACACACCGCCTAGTGTTCTGGCCGCACTGGCCAACGGCTTTGCCAAGCGAGAGACACGGGCACAAGAATCAGCGCACAAAATCCGGGTGGACTTCAAGGTCAGAGTGAGGCTTGCAAATAAATAGTTACTACAACATAAGCATTAATACAACCTAACAAGTTGCAGTTGTTGCCAATGAGAAACATGTTGTATGTTAAAACAGTGGAGTTGAATTCTGTTAGTGACGGTAGCAGAACTGGGGTGCCCTGAAAAAATGTCATTCTGTACTACATTTGTTGAGGAGTAAAACATTTTTTATTTTCATGATTTGCTCAATTATTTTATTATTTGAATTTGGTGTAATCTGTCTTTTTATACAAATAAAACCCCTAAAAACACACCAACAATAATTACAAATATAACATACTCAAAGTAGTTATTGGATAACAGAGTTTTAGTGCAAGTTGTTTATATGCTCAAAATGGTGCTTAGAGGACAAGAAGACAAATGTAATTCATTTTTATACACAGATAAATGTTCAAAAAAATGTATTATTAAAAAAAAAGTTTTAATTTAAAATTGTGTAGAGTTGCGAACAATATGTGGGGTCAATAAATGCATGGCCACCTATATACAAGTTGTTAAGATGTAGCCCTACTCTTCCCATCTGCATCTCCCCTATAAAATTCCTGTAAAAATGTAAAAATATTTTTGAAAACTCACATACTTCTGCTGGCTGTTTTTCAGGAGGACTGCAACATTCAGAATGTTTGGGCGATGGGTGGACTGAGCATTCTAACGTCACTTCCAATCACATTTGATTATGTCTGTCTGCTCTGTGCTAGTAAAGGCCATCATGATGTAAGAGCAGTCAAACAGACCACAAAAGAGATACTTACATAGTTGATGGCACATATCAGTCAGTCAAATTTTACAAATTTTTTTTTTTTTTTTTTTGTAAAGATTAAAAACAGCATCATTGAATTTGCAGGCTTAAGAGAAAGTAGCATTATGTAATAATTAAAGATTCACGTTAAATTTCATGTTACTATCTGAACTTTTCAAGAAACATGTCTCTGTATTTGAAAAGCATGTGAAGCAGAGGTAAACTGTTGTTTGTTTTGCAGATGGTGTTTTGTCAGATGTGCTGTGAGCCCTTCCACCGCTTCTGTCTTCCAGTGGACGACCGTCCACAAAAGGACAACAAAGAGAACTGGTGTTGCAGACGTTGCAAATACTGCCATGTCTGTGGCCGTAAGAGCAAAACTGCAAAGGTACCAACATGAACTAGGATTCCTGTTCTCTTGCACTTTGCTATATGCAAAGTGTCCTTTTTCCTTATGACCATGACACATGACATTTAGCATCATTATAGAACTGAAAAATCAGTGTCTAATCAAAGTCTAATTTTGGACTTGCATAATGCCAACAAAAACTATTAATGTAAATATTATATTCAGTGTTGCGTTGCAGCACATCCACTTGAACAGGACTAATATTCATTTCTAAAGAAAAATGCAGTTTGTAACCTGAAAACATCTTAATATGCTCAGAAAGGCTTTTATTGCTGTAGCAAAACATTGTCATATTACGACCCCTAACCCAAGCACACATACTTTCTTTTTGGAAATGAGTAATTTTCAAGACTGCACATTCTGACAAAATACAATTAAACAAAAATCTTGAAGCTATATATTTTCTTTTTATTTGAAGAGGGTTGGGTGTGACATTTTTCTTAAGAAATGATGAACAGGTTTCGCAAACTATTAGAATAACCGACGCAGACAAATTCATATGTTCCAATTGCAGAAAGTCTTGATAAACAGGCATGTTTGTCCATTTCCTTTAGCCTGTTTTACAGTGTAGGGTGTGTTTGTACTGCTACCATCCATCCTGTCTTGGACCCACTTATCCTAAACCAGTGAAATGTAACATGCCTTGGGTAAGTCTGAGCTGCTCTGCATTTTATTTTACACATCTTAAGATGTCTCATATGTTTTGCATTGTTCAGTGGCTTGTTTCTGTGTAGGTGTGTATGACATGTATTCGATGTAAAAGTTGTGGGGTAACACCAGGGAAGTCCTGGGACATGGCCTGGAATCATGACCTAAATCTTTGTCCTGACTGCAGCAACCTTCATAGCCAAGGTACTGTCTTTTACTGCATTACGAATAATGCTTGTGTTCTTCAGTACTTCTTCAGTTGCTTACTTTTGACTGAACTGGGTTGAAAGTTGTACTGAACACCCTATAAACTACAGATATTTTGCAGAATGTATTAATATTACACAATTTAGAGTAGTTTTATTACCAAATTTTATCATTTTAAAAATATTTTTGATTATTTTGCTGTAATAATTGCAGGATATTATAATCACAATCAAAATTTAAATGTAATTTATTGACCTAACTAGCTTCTGGTAATGCAGCGTTAATTACAAGGTTGACAGATCCAAGTTGGATGTACTATCCAAACTTGGATCTGATGCTGCTGTTCATGGTTTAGTGATGCTTCCTCAGGGTGTGAAAAATAAAAATAACCATTTTTTTCAAACTAGAAAGCTGATGTTTTGCTCTGACACTTAAGTAAGGATTGGGCGCTGCTTACTATGTACTATGTGTTTAGTTTAAGTGCAAATAGAAATGAAGTACAATCCTAAGCTAGTATTTGTAACAATATGTGCCTGCTCTACTAAACTTATTAACTTATTAACTAACTTATTGAGGTATTATTGAGGGTAATTAATGTTAATCATTGCCATTACATTTCTATGTAAATTCAGATTTTCAAGAAAGCCAATAAACAAAACACGTGCATGTATTGTTTTAAATATTTCTATGATTTCTATGTTTTAACAGTATTTTGGTTGCAATTTAAATAGTTATTCAACTTTTTTGTTGCATGTATGCATGTATTGTTTTGTATTTTTCAGCAAAAATGTCTTTAAGGCCTTGAGACTTTTTGTTCAGCCCTAATGTTATTTCCATGAATTTGCAGGAAATTTCTGCACAGTGTGTCTCAAGTGCTACCAAAAGCATGAATTTGACAGCAAGATGATGCAGTGCGCTCGATGTGCTCATTGGGTACATCCCAAGTGCGAGGGACTCACAGGTAATTCTCTATGTGCATCTTACAAGTACTTAATCCTTTTTAATTTTAAATGAATTTTAAGATGCTCTATACTATATTCAATAAAATGAAAAAGGAAGATTTGGCATATATTTTCTGTGATTGTCATAGCCTTTTTCACACTGATAATTTGAAAGTAGCTTATAATGCTAAATTTCTATTTAGAAATGACATTCCACTGCTTTTAACCTTAAAAGGTTTTTAAGGGATTTTTTTAAAATGATAAGTGCAGTTGTTTAATATGCATGTTTACTAGATGAACAACTATTTTCAAAAGATGAGTATTTTTCTGGTATTTGCATGTAGATATATTAAGTGATCTAGAACAAATATCTGACCACCCACTTTTTCAAGTGAACAAAAGTATTGGAACATAAGAGGCAAGTTTTTGAAGTTTGTTGTTAAACAGATTAATCTCCACCAAAGTGATGTGAAGGCCAAAGCATGGTCAAAGAAAAGATGTGCTCCCTTGATATGTATGTCCCCTCTCTGTCTCTCTGCTCTCCACCCCTAAGATGACCTCTATGAGATTCTAACCAGGTTGCGGGGGAAGAGTTTGGTGTTCTCATGTGCAGCCTGCAGTAAAAATCATCCTAGTGGCTGGCAAGAGGTGGTGCAGGATGTGTTAAGGGAAGGTTTGGAGAAGGTTTTGAGTGGCTTATTGAACTCTCCCACCTCCTGTCATCTCAATACTTGCTCACAGGTAGAGATTATTTTATTTATTTATTTATTTATTTTTCTTTTTTTAAAAACAGGGCCAAAATTTTCTGTTCTGTGTTTCTAGCCATTTTTAGCCATGCCTTTTATCAAACCATAGCAGCTGGTATCTAAGGTGGGTTTATTTATTAATTTATTTTGGTCTGCCGTTTGTGTCTGAACAGTGCGATACTTTTCCTGATGAGGCATGTGTGAAAGACCGAAAGAGAGTCTGTGGTCTTCGTGCTGTAGAAAGGAAGTTTAAGGAAGGCCTATACACTTCATTGGTGAGTCAGGTCAGCATTTTCATATCAGCAAGTAAGGCCTGAAGTAGCAGTTCCCATCAGCCAATGAATCTAAAATGCTTTCCAGCTTTTTAACTTGCTGTTGCTGTCTTATTTAATCTATTATTATTATTATTATTGTTGTCTTCCAGTTTTTACAACCAGTACATGTTTCATAAGGCTGATATATTCTGAATTATTTTGTCTTTTTGAACAGAAAGTGTTTCATGAGGATGTGGTGAGGTTGTTGATAAAGAAGCTACAGGAAGAAGAATGTCTTCCAGGGGAGCACAGGCCTACTGCCCAAGCCAGAAACTTCTATCTAAGGGTACACTAAAAGTTTAAAATCAAGACAGATGTTTGTAAAGTAGAATCTGTCAATAAATTACATTTAAATTTTGATTGTGATTATAATATCCTGCAATTATTACAGCAAAATAATCAACATTAAATGGTCAAGCCACTATAGAATGCTGGAGACAATCCACCCATCAATTTCGAACTTGGTATAGAAATAACTTCAGAAAGGTTCTTCAGCAAAAGTGGAAATAGGCAACTGCATGCGCTCATCTCTGCAACCAGACCATGTTAATAGGCTGGCATTTCTGTATAGAAAATTTTAAGAGCAGCCTGAAAGCTATGATCGTACCAGAACTAGCTTCTGGTAATGCAGCGTTAATTACAAGGTTGACAGATCCAAGTTGGATGTACTATCCAAACTTGGATCTGATGCTGCTGTTCATGGTTTAGTGACGCTTCCTCAGGTCGGCAACTGAAGCCAGCTCTTGAAGCCACTAAAGATGCCATCTAAAATCAGATCTGCTCATAACAGAAGCAGCTCTGCAAAGCAAAATGTTACTGTGCCATTTGTTTTCATCTAGAGTCATGGATGAAAAGATTGAAGAATAGTGTAAAATGTGATTCTAGTGCTGTTGATTTATAATAACAAATGAGTAATCTATCAATTACAGATTTTTCAAAGGCAAAAAAGTTACCTCAATTTATTTGCTTGGAATCTTCAACTATGGACATGCACACATTTGTGAGATTCGGCTGGTGCAGGCAAACAAGGCATTTTTTCTTTTTCAAAAAAAGATTTAATTGAGAACTCATGTACTGTAAATACAGTAAACATTTCCTTCTGTATTTCTGGGACAGTTTTTAGTGAATCATGTAGCTGAAAGTGACATATCTACATTATACCTCACCCAAGTTATCACTAGGTTTTTTTGCACCCAGTTACAGCTTCTTGTTTTCTCCTCCCAATATGTTTTCTTTGTAGTTGCTGGAGCAGACTTTTAGTTGGTTTGATAGTCAAGACCCTACAATATGGAAGCATGTTTTGAAGGAATTCCCAAGGTAATGTTTATCTCTGGAAAAAAAAAAGTACAAGCAAGGCAGTGTTAAAGTATGCATGTTGGGGTGATTTAGAATGACTCTATCTGTGATGGCAGAAGCTTTCTTGGACATCCTGTCCTGAACACACTTTTCATGAACCTAAATAAAAAATTTCATTGAACTTTAATCCAAATTGATTGATGCAAAAGTTTCACATTCTGAAAACAGCCTGGTGTCATTATGAAATCAACAGTTTAAGTTAAATTATGTATACTTGTTGTTCTATAGGAATATGTTGCCAGAGGCAATAATTCCACCCTCTGAGGAGCACAGTTATGCCCAGTGGCTAGAGGAACAGGACTGTGCCATTTCCAGGCCAAAGGAGACTCAAGAAAATGTGTGTTTTAAATTACAAGGTATAAATATCCATATTTGCTGTCATTTAAAGTTGTTAAAAATGTAAAATTGAAGATCTTTGATATCAGTTTATAAGCACAACCCTCTTGCTTTAAGGATTTATATATATATATATATATATATATATATATATATATATATAATAAATGAATATTGGGGACGCAAAAATAGTTCATGTGAAGGTTATATGCAAACTGTTTTTCAGACCCAGGTAGGTGCAGTCCCAATTTCTTTTTTTTTTTTTTCTTTTTTTTTTTTTTTTTTCTTTGCATAGCTGGGTTCAGTCTGTTTTAATTAAGATATTTACTGAGATCCTGTGTGTACTATATATTCTGCATTAATTGTTTAGATTATCATATCCCTGAAATTTCTAAAAGTTTAAGACATTGACAATGTGTTTGTTTGTCATCTGATGCTTTGCAGATGATATGAATGTCAACCAGTGTGATGTAGATAAAAGACAGTGTTCTCTTTGTCAGCAACATGGTGATGCCAAACCCAGCGTAAGTTAGCTCAGTAGCCCTTTTATAGCTTGTGTTTATAGCTATGTTCTGCTGTTTAACTTCTCACTACATGTATTGTGTTCATAGGAGGCAGGCAGGCTGCTGTACTTGGGCCAGAATGAATGGGCTCATGTGAACTGTTGCATTTGGTCAGCTGAGGTTCAGGAGGCCAAGGGTGCATTGCTGCATGTCCACAGCGCTGTAGCCAGGGGACGATTCATGGTAATTGCAAGCGAATTTGGTGAATAAATTGATTAGTTTTATTTGACCTGCATGAAAAATCCATTGACAGTAGCAATCTACCTTCCCAAGATGGCTTGTAAATCAATTTAAAGATAAATTGAAGCAGAACATAATCCTTGCTTCAAGCATGAACAAAGTTCTCATTTTGCTTTCCCACAGCGCTGTGAGCTGTGTAACCAAGTGGGAGCAACAGTGGGCTGCTGTCTCTCAACGTGTCAGAGTAACTACCACTTCATGTGTGCTCGTGCCAGCCACTGTGTCTTTCAGAGTGATAAAAAAGTCTACTGTTACAAACACCGTGACCTCATCAATAATAAGGTTCAATAATAAAGTTGAAATGCATAAGAGCTTTTTATCTTTTATGCCTAGCCCTATTGTATACTCGGATGAAAATTCCTTTTCTCTGCTTTGTAGACTATGAATGGATTTGAGGTTCTCAGACGGGTCTATGTAGATTTTGAGGGTATTAGTCTTCGCAGGAAGTTTTTGACGGGCCTGGAACCAGAGATTGTTAACGTGATGATTGGTACGTAAGCCAACGACTAAATATAAATTCAATGCTGTAGCTTTTAATGTTTGGCAACAGGGACACATTTGTTCCTTATCTCACAAAAGTGAATACACCCCTCATTTTTGTAAATATTTTATTAAATCTTTTCATGGGACAACACTGAAGATATGACACTTTGATACAATGTAAAGTAGTCAGTTTACAGCCTGTATAATAGTGTAAATTTGCTGTCCCCTCAAAATAACTCAACACACAGCCATTAATGTCTAAACCACTGGCAACAAAAGTGAGAACACCCCTATGTGAAAAATGTCCACATTGTGCCCAAAGTGCCAATTTTTTGTGTGGCAACCATTATTTTCCAGCACTGCCTTAACTCTCTTGGGCATTGAGTTCACTAGAGCTTCATAGGTTGCCACTGGAATCCTCTTCCACATGATGACATCTCGGAGCTGGTGGACGTTAGAGACCTTGCACTCCTCCACCTTCTTTTTTAGGATGGGTCAATAGGTTTAGGCCTGGAGACATGCTTGGCCAGTCCAGCACCTTTTGCCCTCAGTTTCTTTAACAAGGCAGTGGTCGTCTTTGAGGTGTGTTTGGGGTCGTTACCATGTTGGAATACTGCCCTGTGGCCCAGTTTCCGAAGGGAGGGGATCAGGCTCTGCTTTAGTATGTCACAGTACATGATGGCATTCATGGTTCCTTTAATGAACTGTAGCTCCCCAGTGCCTGCAGCACTCATGCATCCCCAAACCATGACACTCCCACCACCATGCTTCACTGTAGGCAAGACACACTTGTCTTTGTACTCCTCACCTGGTTGCTGCCACACACGCTTGACTCCATCTGAACCAAATAAGTTCAGCTTGGTCTCATCAGACCACAGGACATGGTTCCAGAAATCTATGTCCATTGTCTGCTTGTCTTCACCAAACTGGGCTTTCTTGCGCATCATCTTTAGAAGAGGCTTCCTTCTGGGATGACAGCCATGCCTACTAATTTGATTCAGTGTGTGTGGTCTGAGCACTGACAGGCTGACAGTGTGGACATATTTCACTTAGGGGTGTACTCACTTGTTGCCAGTGGTTTAGATGTTGCTGTGTTATTTTGAGGGCACAGAAAATTTACACTGTTCTACAAGCTGTACAATGATTAGTTTACATTATACCACTTTTGTTATACACTGTGTGTTTGTGTGTGCATGTATAATAATAATATTTTTGTTTTTTGCAGGTTCACTACAGATCTGCAAATTAGGGGTATTGACAGAGCTTTCTGACATTGCAGGAAAACTGTATCCTGTGGGTTACCAGTGAGTACAATTAAGTATTTGGATAAATATACCATTGTGCAAAAATGAGATATAATATACAAGCAAAACTGCAGGGCACAAAATATTTTTTTCACTTTAAGCATTAGTTACAGAGGGGAAACAAATTAACAGCAGCAACTATTTAAGAAAGTCTTGCTGACAATGAAATCTAGAACACGTTTGCAGGTTTTTTTTTTTTTGTTTTTTTTTTCTTTTTTCCTGAACTGAAACATGAGTAATGTGTTTAGAAGTGAAAGTGACTATTGTCATTTTGAGTACACAGCACACAGTGAACCACAATGAGATTATCCCTCTGCATTTACATTTACGGCATTTAGCAGACGCTCTTATCCAGAGCGACTTACAACAGTGCTTTATTTCCACAATAGTTCATCTTGGTAACCAGCACAGATCAGTAACTGCTGATTAGCTAGTACCACCTAAGTAACAGACAAAGAGCCCTTGAAACAAGTATACACCATACTTTTTTTTTTTTTTGAGAGGAGGAACAGGGGTGGGAGAGTAGGAAAGAGAGTAGAGGTTTTTAGGAAGAAAGAGTAAGGGTAGCAGGGTGGATGGTTTGGGAGGGATTAGTCCCCCAGAAATACCGTGAACAGGTGGGTCTTTAATCTACGTTTGAAGACAGCGAGGGACTCTGCAGTTCTGACCATCAGGGGGAGTTCATTCCACCACTGAGGGGCCAGAACTGAGAAGAGTCTTGATGAGTGTCTTCGTGCATTTTACTCATATCCACATGCAGCAAGGGACAGCTATTGAAAGCGCCCGGGGAGCAGTGATGAGGATGGTACCTTGCTCAAGTGAATCTGCCGGTCAGGGGTTCAAACCCACGACCTTCTGATCCCAGAAGGGAATAAAATTTCCCAGTCTTAAGATTTTGCGCAAGCGGTGGCCTAGTGGTTAGGGAGTTGCCCCCGCATTGGAAGATTGCGGGTTCGATTCCCTCACCCTGAGGTAATAATTTCGTTGTGGTTCACTGTGTGCTGTGCTTTGCTGTGCTGTGACCTCGCAATGACGAGGGTTGTCACTCTCACTTTTACCCCTCCCAATACGGAAAAAAACTAAAAGGAAATCATCTGGAACAATAGTTCTTATAAGGACAAAAGATGGACACAATAGCAATAACAAAAAATCTAACTATAGGTTTTGATGTCAATTTGGAGAATACATTATACTTTACATAAAATTGAACATTGTATTCAGTGGCCGTTTTAACTGCAAGTTAATGAAAGGATGATCTTTGACTTTTGCACAGTTCTTTAACAGCCAGCAAGGTTGACGGTTTGGCTTGATTTGTCAATCTGTGTGAATTACAGTAAACACTAAGGTAACTAATGTAACTGAGAATACTTTAAAGATTAAAATACATTCAGTTGTAAACTGCATTTTCAGTTTACATTATACAATCCTCTGAGATGTTTCTTTGTCACTATTTAAAAATGATGAGACAATTCAGTTTTTCTCTTATTATATATCCTATTAGCAACACCTTTAATTGTAAGGAATATTGCATAATATTGCTTTCTTTTTGTGGAACTTGATTGTCATAAGACAAACAGCTTTTAAAGAGTTGCTACTGTGAAATGCAGGTGACTCATACAAATTGAATTGGACAATGACAATATGAAGTCCAGGTATTCAATGCAACGACCTTACTTATTTACTTCAAGTTGACACTGGTGTAATTAATTAATAAATTCCCAGATGTACTCGGTGGTACTGGAGCACAGTTGACCCAAGGAAACGATGCAGGTACACTTGTAAAGTCACTGATGTCCAGGCAACATCACTAATCAGAGCTCAGTATTCAGCGCTAAAGAAAGAAGAGAACTGCACCATTGCACACAGCCCAAAGCCTCATGAAGGTGAGCTCATTTTTCTTACAAAGAACTACATTTTTTTGTATTACAATCTTCTATCTAAAACATAAGGCTTCCCTGTATGATGGTTTGATTGTTGTTTAATCAGAAAATTCATATTCAGTGCTATTTTAATTGTTCAATTAATGATTCTTTAATCAGAAAGTGTAATCTAAAAGTGATTTTTAAATGTATTTATTTATTTTTATTATTTTCAATATAGATTCTGCTAATGCTGAGTCTGGTTCTGTTGACCTGCTGCCCAGCACTCAATCTTCTAATTCCAAATTTGACTCAGTTGGAGAGTCAAAGACTCCTGTTCACTCTCAGAACAGGAGACCAGCTGGGGGAACTTTCAGACCATTGCCATCTCCGGGTATGTTTTTTCCAAACATGCTTAATAGTAAAAATAAATGAGAAGCAATAAAGTAAAGAAGGTTTGAATCTTATGTTTGAGTTGCCTTATTGTGTAATTTATATATGTATACATTTTTTATCTTCATAGGGACTGCAATTTCTACTTCCCATCACATCTTGACCATTGGTGACCTTGATGATACGCGCCGGTCAAAGAGGATTTCCTCACGCTGTCTAAATACTTCTCCTCCCCAGAAGTCTCCTTCTGTCCCAAATAAATTTCGTTCAGGAGGCACTCTTCACCCCAAATCGCTTCCTTTTAGCTCTCCTGTCTCTCCGCTTGGTGCTACAGAAAACCTTATGTATTCTACATCCCCTGGTCACAGTGGCCGCTCTCCCTCTTCCCCTTCTGGTGCTACTTCAGCATACTCTCCTCGGCAGAGAAATATTGGAAGCACTCCCTCAACTGTTTTTATGTCTCCACACCGCTCCCTGAGAATTCAGCAACATTTCAACGTTATACCTCATGAATATGCAGAGGTAACACAACATTTCACAGGCTCTTTAGAGCCAGACAATGTTTTAGGAATTCCAGAGGAGAGTATCTCCACAATTGCAGTCATTGCTGATGGAAATGCTGCACCACTCTCATCAGATCAAGAGTTGCTTTCTGCACACTTTGATGCTGACACAGATGTTGCAGTGGCCTCTGTGCTGAATGCAAAACTGGAGTTTGATGAGGCTCTGCTAAATGAGAATGTGGCTCTGCACTGTGGACCATATGGTAGCATAGGAGGAGGACAGGATTTACATACTCAAGGGGAAAGTTTGCTAGGCAGGATTTCAGCCGAAGATGCCAGTATGTATAGCCCCAGTGAAAAACACTTGTCTGGCCTCGCAGACCCTGAAGGGCATATGGAGGCAGATTCAGTTGATGGAGACTCTGACCATTATCTTAACTTTTCTCGCACAGTAGTGGTCTGCGATCCTGTCAGTGACACTTCACAGACAGGGTTAAATGTAATTTCTGCTTCACAGTCTATCTCTCAGTTGGATGGAGCAGACAATGATTCAGAAAGTGAGGCAAGTGAAGCCAGTGGAGACAGAGACACTCAAGAAGGCAAAATGTATAATAGTCAGGATGAAGAACCATCGACGAGCATAGCATCGGAGGCACAAACACATGTCATAACAACTTCACCACTCTTTGATTCAAACACTGATCTTGTTGCTAGACAAGAGGATGTTTTGACGCACAGTGAATCTGAAGAAGACCTAAATGAAGTGTTCTTGGATCCTGAAATGGGTCATTTTGTCTCAGCTAAAGATGGCAGCATAGTGCACATGGATGACTCCTGTTCAGTCGACTCTGTTAACTTGGATGTAAAATCACCAATGAACAAGGAGCAAATTGGTTTCCATGAGCCACTAATGAAGGATATATCAGCTCCGAATTTTAGCACTGATGGGAAAATGGGAGTCACAGATCCAGGTCCAATACCTCATAAGAAATTCATCATCCCACAGCCTGTCACACAGCAAAGAATAGTCAAAATGACTGTGCCTGCTGGCACATTGCCTTTGTCCCTGCCAGTCAGCATGGTATCCGTGTCACCCGTTGCTTCAGTTTTTAAACAAAGGAACACTGATAGCAACATCAGAGGAAGCCACAATGGTCTGGATACTTCCAAGGAAGCCCCAACGGGCAGAACTCTTGCCTTCCGCATTCCTGCCACCAGAAAACCAAGTGCAACTGGTGCATTACCCAGCCCCCAAGTTTTGCTAGTCAACCGCTCTGGTCAGGTTTTGATTAAAGACCCTCAAACCAACACTTACCAAATGCCTTCTGCTAATTCATCTTCCTACAGCCACATTAGTCAGATTGCTAAGATCATTCACAGCAGTAATCTTGTTCAGAGATCTGTCCCAAGGGTTCTGATAAAACCTGTAAGTCAAGCAAGCCTCAGCCAAGGCCCAACCACACATGTTGTATCATACAGCAATGGAACAACTTCTTCTACAAAGGTGTTCATCAGAAAGCTACCTCAAAACAATTCAGAAGTGCAGATGAAAAGTGGTAGCAATGTAGGACTGAACAGTTCAGCTGTACCAGATTTGCCAATATTAGATGCCAATCAAAGAGATGAGGCACAGGATATAATAGAGAGAGCCATGGCAAGCCACAGAGAAACAACTTACCCTGTTGTGCTGAGCCCATCACAGTTTCAGGTTCATCCAAATCTTACTGAGCTCCATTCTTCTGATATGACTAAACGGGCCTCGAGACTGCACAACCGGACCCAGCCTGCAATTTTGTCAAAATCTCAGGTCAGAGTCAAGAGGGTGTCTTCAGCATCGGATCGAACTATCGTAAAAAATTCCAAGACTGACTTCATAGAGCAAACAGTTCCTGTCTCTCAAGAGGAATTAAACAGGTTGGTTGATATAAAAGTGGATTAGACAGACATTTTAACTGGTACTTCTCATATCCTTTTCTGGCTAATCTTTCTAAAACATTTTGAAATGTAGATTCAACAGAGTTCGCATAAAGGCCCCAACTATAAAGGAGGCACTGGAGTTTGGCCATCCAGAAGTTCAAAATCTTTTTGAACCAAAGGCTGTTGAAGCCAAAGAATGTGAAAACAAAAGGTTAGCCACTGATTGAATTTTTTTTTTTTTTGAATTTAAACAGACATCCTCAGATATGAAGTTAAAGGGACAACTTGTCATTGTGAATACACAGCACAACACACAACAAAAATACAATGAAATACAGCCTCTGCATTTAACCCATACGAACACATGCAGCATGGTGAAGCTATTGAAAGCACCCCGGGAGCAGTGGTGGGGACAGTAACTTTCTCAAGAGTACCTCAGAGCAACCAACTGGTTTGGCATTCAAACCCATTACATTCTGATCCTGGGGCCTGCGGCCTAGTTCCTAGCCACTAGACCACCACTGCCCTGCTATAAATATCTTTAGTAAATATCTTTAAATAAAATATATTTTAATATCTTTAAACTTTTAGTAAAATTTTTTTCTAGGGTCTCTCCAATGGCGCATGAAGCCAGTGAACAGCTGGAAAGGGGGAAAATCAGCCATGACAAAGCTCATGTTTGGGTCGGCTCTAAAAACAATGACCCCTCAGATTGGACTCCTTGTGCGGGTATTGTTGTTATAATTCATTTAAATTGCTTAAAGTTTTTTTTTCTTGATTCTTTCTTTTCTCAAAATGTGTTAATGTAATTTGTCTACAAAACGTTCTCGTTGCAAAGTGATCATTGGCTTGCAAGCTTGATATGAGTCAACTCGTTTTTTTGTCTCAGACTGGAGTTCAGATGAGGATTCACCAACACCCTTAAAGCAGGAACAAGATGAATGTGCTAGTCAAAATCAGCCTCACCTGGTCTTCAAAATCACTAGCGATGATGGCTTCAGTGTGGAATCGGACAGCATAGAGGGTAAGTTTTTTTTATAAATTCTGCTTGTTTTAGAGTGTGAACCTAGATGGTTATATATTTTGGGACAAATGTAAAGGAATGAGTTGTTGCTGCATAAAGCTAATGATTTAATTGCTGTCTTTCATTAGCTGTTGATATGTAGGCTACTTTAGAATAATTTTATATTTTAATTATTCTCTCTTTGCTCTATAAACATTTTCAGTGGCGTGGAGGGCAGTGGTAGATGGTGTCCAGGAGGCACGGACAGGCTATAGGCTTGAGCAACTGCCTCTAGGCAGAATGAGTGGAGCCAGAGTTCTGGGTGTCATTCATGATGCTGTGCTGTTTCTTCTGGAGCAGCTGCATGGAGCTGTCCAATGTCAGAACCATCGCTTTCGTTTCCACCAGCATGAGAAACCGGAGAAAGAGCTGCCGTTAAACCCTAGTGGCTGTGCTCGTTCTGAGGTCTATGTAAGGTATGACCCAATAATGGACAAGTTTGTTTTGGGTTTTTTTTTTGTTTTTTTTTTTTTTTTTGAATAGTGGTGTTTTTGTTTTTTTTTTTTGTTTTGTCCCCCCCCCCCCACAGCATTACTGTTTTTCTCAAAATTCATAACTTTAAAAACCTTGATCCTTAATTGGGAATTAGACTAGAGTTCATCCATAATCCTTTTTTTTTTTTTTTTTTTTTAAGTCTTAAATACTTGATGGGATTTTCATGTGGCTAGTTGTGATACAGAGAAATCAAGTTAAGTATTGTTCTGCAGGAAATCCATGTTTGACATATTTAACTTCCTGGCCTCCCAACATCGCCAGCTCCCAGAGAGTAGGACATGTGATGAAGATGAGGATGATATTAAACTGAAATCCAGCAGGTCAGAAATCTACAAGCACTGCATAGCAAAGTCTTGCAAAGATGGGTCTTTCTCACAAAACTGCTTTACACAATATTTACAACCATAAATATAATATCTGAAATCAATGGTTAAGAGGCCCAGTGCTTTTAGTGACCCAATACTTTGTCCATATGTTTAAGTAACTCCTGTTGCCACAGGAATGTAAGCACTTATCCATGCACTTCTGTTTGCAAACATTAGTGAAGAATGATTTGTTTTAAAGAGTCCAGTAAGTTCAGGTGCATTTGTCATAAAAATACCACTTGCAGTTTACAGCAGAATATGTAGCAGAGAAGCAAAGATTTTACAAACTGATACAGAAAATTGGCATTCTATGAAGTAGAAACCTTTTGGAACAGAAACTTGAAACTGCCATGAAGTGACAGAGCTGGGTCGCTGAGCATGGGGGCACATAGTGCAAAACAGACAGCAATGCCCTGTGGATTCAATAAATGCAGAGCTTCAAACTGGCAATAACCTCGGCAAAAAAAAAAAAAAAAAACTGTGTGTACCTTTTGAAAGGGTTTCTGTGACCGAGCAGCTGCATTTAAGCCTGTCACAAAGCACATTTCCAAACACTGAATAGTAGTATGGGAAACATTTTCAAGTGTTGAGCAAGGCCACCATTTATGGGACATTATAATGCTTCAACATACCAGGACATTTTAAAATACATATTGATGCCAATTCATGGGTTTTATTGGGTAACATTTCTGTTGTTGTGGTAATGGCCAGATGTCTCAGTATTTTTGTCCATATCTTAGCTACCTGTTCTACCTTGGGCAGTGACACTTCTTAGAATATTGTATTTACAGATCCTCAAATTTTACTTACTTTAATTAGAATTTGATCACTTAAACAACAGAGCCCAATTTCAACACTGCAGTTTATGTACACTCAACACTGAGAAAAGCTGTAAATTGTAGTATTTGTTGGGATTGTGAGAATAACCTAGAAAATGTTTTTCTATTTTTCAATTTTCCACATTTATTCTGAGGTAATGGTGTTGTATTCCAGAGCAAACATTAACCTGTTTGTCAAGATGCGTTGTGAATTGTCCTTTCAGACGTGCGACAAGTACTGAGTTACCAATGGCAATGAGGTTCCGGCATCTTGAGAAGACGTCCAAAGAAGCTGTAGGAGTTTATAGGTATAGTTAGCACAGTTTCCTGTGAAAGATTGTGACTTTAAAATAACCTTTTACAATTTAAAAAGAAACGATGCAGAAACATTTTTTTTTTGTTGAGCCATATGATATGCTTCTGAAATCTTAGGTCTGCCATTCATGGACGCGGTCTTTTCTGTAAGAGAAACATAGAAGCTGGAGAGATGGTGATTGAGTATTCTGGTAACGTCATCCGTTCAGTTCTCACTGATAAGCGGGAGAAATATTACGACAGTAAGGTATGCTGTATGGTGTACTCTCTCCAATAATCTTCTGTTATGCAAGTGAGCTCTCCTGTTTTTTAAATAGCTGCTCATTAACAGTCATCCTCACAAATAAGGGAACTCCATGGCATTTTGTTTGTGGTCTTTAAATCATTTCGAAAAGTAATTTTGCATACTTTTATGAAATTTTGCCTGATATCTGATATCAATCTGTGTCTGACTTTCTCCCAAGGGCATTGGCTGTTACATGTTTCGCATTGATGACTTTGATGTGGTGGACGCCACCATGCATGGCAATGCAGCTCGGTTTATAAACCACTCCTGTGAACCCAACTGTTATTCACGGGTCATTAATGTGGAAGGCCGGAAGCACATAGTCATATTTGCTTTAAGAAAGATCTACCGTGGAGAGGAACTCACCTATGATTACAAATTTCCCATTGAAGATGCTAGCAACAAGCTTCACTGTAATTGTGGAGCTAGACGATGTAGGCGCTTTCTGAATTAGGATCATTATGCTCTTGAGAATGTGCTTGAAGCTGAGTGAGGGAACCAACATTGAAAGAGTTGGAGAATGGTTCGTTTTACTCAGGGGTTTGTTTGGAAGTAAATAAAAGAGGCAGAAAATTGAGTGTTGAAAGAAAACATCTTAAAATAAATCAGTGTTTTTCAACCCAGGTTATAGCGGTCCCCTGCTTTTCACATTTTAGTGTATTTAATACTTTATCAAAACCACAGCAACACCAAAGGAGAGTTAATGAACTGATTTGTTGACTCAGTGTTGGTGTATAGAGAAATACTGAAACTTGTAAAGCGCAGCCCTCCATAAGCAAGGTTGGGGAAGACTAACTTAAGGGAAAAGCACTTTGTCTTTGCTGACAGCCTGACATTTTGACCTACATATAGGCCAGTTAAAACCTTTTTTGGTCTGAGGACAAGCATATTTATTAGTCATAATTTTCGGTTTCCATTTATTTATTTATTGCTCGCTCATTAGTCCTGCAGGTCTGCTTGATGCTTGAGGTTGTCAAGGAAAAGGAAATATAAAAGCAACCCTCAGAACTTGCATGCTCATATTTATTTCTTGCTGTGATGTGAACTCCCATTTTCAGCAAGTTAAATATCCCCCCCTCCCTTCTTCTTAATGGCTTCTCAGTCATAATGCAGTATCTCAGTTCACTAGGGGTAGTGAGGCTGATTGTGAACCCAGTATCCTGTGTTTTAAGGGTGTTCTCTTTTCCTACTGATTCAAAGTGTTTATTAGCACCTTATCAGTATGGCTCTGCATGTATCAGAGTTGGACAATTAAACCCATTTTGTGGAGCTTTAGGTGTTCTTCAGTGATTTTTTTTTTTTTTCCTTTTTTTTTGTGTGTGTGAATATGCTCAAGAAGGCACCAGAATATTTTTGCTGCATTAAAACCACACAGTTTTGTTTCTTGCGATTCCTGTGCAGTAAATTTGTGAGATTTATCCACCCGAGATTGATTTTCCTAACACTTCCTACTTCTGGGTACCTGTACAGATTTTTTCAGTTTTTATCCCAGTCAGAGTATACCCAAAGAGCAGATAAAGATCTGTTTAGGAATGGGAGGTGCTTAAAGGCCCCTGTTCTGGGCAATATTTTTAAGTGTCTTTCTTAAACAAACCCATCTAGTTTTATACTTTTCATGTTTTTCTCCTAGAATTAAAATGTATAGCTTAAGCTGTTTGAGTCTCTAACTTGTATAATCATAGCCAGGTTAAAAATTTTAAACAGCTGTTGCATTTTAGGGGTCTACGACAAAGCTTGAGGAAGTAACTATGCTTCTTTTGCTAGGTTTTTTTCTTTTATCCTGTTTCTACCACAGCCAGTCATTCCAGGGACACTTTGCTGATCTACTACCTCAGTGGCTCATCACCCATGATAGCTCATGAAATATGATGAGCAATGGCATAAACTTTGCTGAGGCTCTAAACTAGCATAGAATTTATGCAATGTGACTGCAGATCATTTTTCCCTGCTTTCATTGCACTTAAGGTCCCCCCTTGTGCTTTTGAACAGGATGTTTTGTTTACTTGACATGAGTTAAGGATTCCCTAAGTAACTTGTCCATGTTACTTAGCACAGTGTGTCTGTATATAGTTGTACAAAAATGTTAAAACCTGTTAGTTTTGTATGTGCTTTTTTAATTTATGATGTAATAAAGATCCAAAATTTTCAACAAAATAGATGGCCTTGAATGATTTATTTTTAATACTGCAAATGGAGAGCACTGGAGGAATTTAGATGCATACCCCTCATGAGAGCTAATTTTACATGGCAGGGTAAGTTGTATTAAAGTGGTGTCTAGATTCAACAGGGCTGGCTGCAAGCAATACTTGGTGTGGGTTTTTTTTTTTTTTTTCCTTTCCTAATTTAAAGCTTTTAATTTAATGGCTGTTCATTGAGAGGCCAATGGGACACTTGCCACAGACTTTTCACAAAGGTGAGGTAGGCTGTGGTAAATTGTCCTTTCACCACCAGTTTTGCCCTTCAGTAAGTCAGGAAATTGTAAAAAGTTTTTAAAAACTTACTCAGGTTGTTACAATTTTTTAAAAAAGGGTGTTACAAAAACAACTTGGAGCAAATTCTTTTTTTTTCACAGGACCATACATTTTGAGGAAAAAGTATCAGCTGTGTATCAATTATTGACATTTGCTTTGTGATTGTGTATAGTTCAAACGGACATAATGTTATAATCCCCCCCCCCTTTGCTTTTGAGGAATCCGTATAAAGCTTTTAAGAAAAGTTAGCACACACTTTGTGAATGTTATGCTGTTGTCACAATTCTCACAATATACAGGAACAAACATAAATGATGTTAACTAACAGTACCATTGTAGCTGTAGATAAACAAAATTTATTTTCATTTCAAGTTTAATGTTTTTCCTAATTAAGTATAATTTAGACCTCTCAAGAAACTCATTCATGACAAAACAATTGGGACATTTATCTTATGGCAACGACTACTTTTACGGCTACTTTCTGTAATCAAAAGGACATACTACTAAAAAGTCTTTTTTTTTTTAAACGTATGGAATAAAGGCATTGTTTCCATCAGATGTACATTTTGATATGCAGGTAACTTTTTATTTTTTATTTTTATCTGTATACAATTATGGATAATATTTACTTTCAAAATTAATTGATTTTCATTTATTTTAATTTTATTAAAAGTAATAGATTTGTGTTGCATACAATACACTGCTCTATGCAGCATGGTGACTGGTGTTTAAAACTTATGAAGGTAAACTTAAGTTAGTACTTTTTGGGGTCTAGTACTTTTCCCAAGTTCTCCTTATGTTATCCAAACTCTCGATGGAAAACTTTAAATGATCTCTAAAAATGCAACACAAAAAAAAATTTTAAATCACAAAGCTTTATAGAAAAAGCATACAGATAAAGCATGTGGGTTTTGGCCTGTAAGAACAAACACAATGATCAGGAAAATTTTTTTTAAAGAGTTTGCTTGTGTCTCAGACTTCAGCAGAGTATTGCACTATATAAAATTTAACAGTGTACTGAATATTTGCTCTTAAGTGACAAAAACAGGTATGGTATAGTATATGGTATAGCCTATACATTTTAATTCTAGGAGAAAAACATGAAAAGTATAAAACTAGATGGGTTTGTTTTTCTTCAAGCAGAGACTGCATTTTATCCTGAGATACACTGCAGATGTGATAACCAGAGGAAAAACCACCCACCTCTAGTTTGTTTTGTGGTTACTGATAGATTTTTTTCTAGCCCTTTAGTATTTCCAGGAGCAACAGCAATAACTAAGAACACACAGGTAATTTTTTTCCTCTTCTTTTTCTTTTGAATGCGCCTGTTTAGGGGTTGCCACAGCAGATCAACTTTCTCAATTTCTTCCGGTAAGTAATTCATTTTAAATACACAGGCTTATTAGTGATATTAAGAAATGACTTTATCTCCCCATACCTCCTGCTCTGGTTTCTGCTCCTCACAGTCCATATACAAATCACAAGCCACACAAATTCCATATGGCACTCATCACACTTATTTGGACATTCAGCACTCTTCAGCAGATCAAGTCCACACAATAATCACCATAAACACACCAGCCAATCTAAGGGTAAAAGGAAAGGAAATAAAGTGTGAGACTGGGGGAGAACTGCAAGGCCACTGTATTCCTGGCTCCAGTGATGCTTACTGGGAGGACTTGAATCCTCACTGCCATGTTCCACTCACTCAGTGCTCAGCACAGGAAGCCAAAGAGAACCAAAAGGCATACCAAATATGGCAGATAACCATCTTAAATAGGGCAGTCCCTCTGCCCCGTTGGCTCATTAAAGCAGAGCCAACTCATATCATTATAAGTAGCACATTTACATTTATAGCGCTTAGCAGATGCTCATGTCAGAGCGACTTACAACAGTGCTTTGTTTCCACATTTGATCTTCATTATAGTAACCAGCTCAGATCAGCTACTGCTGTTTAACTATTACAACCACAGTAACAAACCTAGTAACCCTGTGACTAGTACAAAAGACGTGCCATAAGTGTTTTTTTTTTTTTTAATAGCAGAGGTTTATTGAGGAAGGTAAAAGAAAGAGCAGAGGTAAAAGAGTAGAACTGTTTGGGAAGATTATTCCCTGAGAAATTCCTTGATCAGGTGAGTCTTTAATTGATGTTTGAAGACAGCAAGGGATTTAGCACTTCTGACCATCAGGGGGGAGTTCATTCCACCACTGATGGGCCAGGACTAAGAAGAATCTTTTTGTGTCTTCCTCTTTTCTGCAAAGGTGAGCATTGCTTGATGGTCTGAGAGCATGAGAAGAGGTACGTTGTTTGCTAAGAGCAGTCAAGTAAGAGGTTGCAAGACTGTTATAGAGTTATAACACAAGGTCTCTTTACCTGCCCAGGCCCTGTCTGTCCAAAATTACAAAAACAGCAGCAAAAGAAAAATCAACAAAAATAAACCCTGGCATGCTGGGATACAACACTCCTCGCCACTTGATGGGTGCTCATCCCAAGCAACTTCCTCCCCCTGGTCCCTATACCAGGCTGGCCTTACCCTGAAGTTGTCCCACTGAGAGCAGAACTTTGGCTCCACCTTGGCCTCCCTTGGCTGAATATTCTGAATTGCAACTGGCTGCCCCACCAACCACCCAGGCCAGCCTCTGGGGCACAATGACTGATCCCATTTTGCTTCCCTCTGCCTCTGGAGTCTTTGTCTCAGCACGACCCAAGGTCTTTCATGCCAATAAGGGCCCACTTTTCCTAGCAAGCTAAAGTTCTGCAGCAGGAACCATTACCCTAGCTGTATGACCCTTTTTGTTAAGTGCTGCAGCATTCCAGCACTTCACAAGCAGCCCACAGATACATCCAATGCCTTGTCACCCAATCTGAACCAACCTCACTTGTGGCCAGATAGCACACCACCCAAGGCAATTATAATGGGGACACACCAGTGCTGCCATGAGATGTTCCTAGGGTAGGTGTGTGGTCCAACATTCCTGCTTTAACAGCCATGAGCATGCCTGAGCACCCATTCCCCATGGTCCTCAAAAGCTTCCACACAGAGAAGGCCTGGTCCTAGGCTTACCAGTCATTTTTAAAGAGGGCAGATGATATAACAACACATGTCAATACATGAGAACCTCCCAGTACCTGAAGCATCTTCCAGATTTATTGAATGATGTTCATACCTAAAATCCTACATGTGGCCTGCAGGTATTGATCCTCTACAGTCACTACACCCTGCTGTGAGAATTCACTCCAGGGATTCTGAAGTCCAGCACTGTATAGCTCGCATATGGGAGGGACAGCCCGTTCACCCACTTTGAGGGTCAGACATTGCACCTCGGTGTCCCCAAACCTTCATACCCCTGATACTATAGGTAAACAGGCTATATCTAAATAAGGTTACCTACACACAAGTGTATAAAATACACAGGACCGGCTTCCATGCTGCTAACACATTGGGAAAAATGCTATATCCTTTAAGAGAGTATGTTTTTTCATGCCGGTCGCAAGACCAGAAAAATGGGGACGGTTACATCAGGAAGGGCATCCGTTATAAACTTTTGCCAAATCAATATGCGGACAATGAAACAGACTTCCATGCTGAATTGGTCAAGGCCCGGGCCACCACTACTGTTAGCTTATAGGGTGCTGGTGGAAATTGGGCTACTGTTGGCCAAAGGAGAAGAAGAAGAGGAGGAAGTTATGTCAGGAGGCAGGAGAAAAGGAAGTGGAGGAGAGTAGAAGTGAGGGTAGGAATATTAAATGTTGGCAGCATTACCAGTAAAGCTAGAGAATTAGCTGATATGATGGAGGAAGGAAGGCTGATATTTTGTCTGTGCAAGAGACTAGATGGAAGGGTAGTAAGGCCATGTGTGTTGAAGGTGGGTTTAAATTGTTTTACCATGGTGTGGATGAAAGGAGCTAGGTGTTATCCTGAAGGAAGAAAGTGTTTTGGAGGTGAAGAGGGTCTCAGATAGGGTGATGCATTTGAAGCTGGAAGTTGAAGGTTTGATAATGAATATTGTTAGTGCTTGTTTGTTCTGGAGTGAGTCAGATGAAATAAAAAAGAGGGGAGAAAGAGTGGTGATTGGTGCAGACTATAATGGACATGTTGGTGAGGGAAACAGACTTGATAAGATGGTGGAATGGTGTTGTCATGGAGAACTGAGGTGCGAACCTAAGTCTGAAAGTTTTTTACAAAGTCAGAAATCAAACCAAGTCAAAGAGATGCGGCAAAACAGCTCCAAATGCTTGTCCCGACCTCAGACTTTAAATACACTTCAAACACCATTGTTCTTCTTTAAAATGTTCATAAATCCATCCCATTCATTGTTTTCCACCAATAATACCCAATGCTGCCATGGTTAATATCTCTGTTTCCCTGCCTTTACCACTTTGGCAATAATAAACAAAAGATTTCTCTCAAATGGCTACCTACCATATCTGCTACCAGCATTTCAAGGCTGGAGGGGCAGTAGTGGTCTAGTGCTAAGGGGGTTGGCCAAAGGATTGGAAAATTGTGGGTTCAAACCCCTTACCAGTTGGTTGCCCTGAGGTACCCTTGAGCCCTATTCCTGTCCCTGTCACTGCTCCCTGGGTGCTTTCATAGCTGCCCCCTGCTGCATGGTGTGTGCATGGGTTAAATGCAGAGGTCCAATTTTGTTGTGGTTCACTGTGTTCTGTGCAGTGACCTCACAGTGGCAAGAAATCACTTTCCCATTGAGTGTTAAATTATAAATGTAACAGTAACAGTTTGCCGTTGTGGCTGCTGGCTATCTTCTGGGAACTCAATAATGTGAGACACTGGAAAAATAAAGGGATTTTTACTATAGTTTCAGCGAGAGATATAAGGAGTACTTTGAGCGGCTGATGAATGAAGAATTGAAAGCAAATAAGATAAGATGGAAGTAAGGAAAGCAATAAAGAGTATGAAGAATGGAAAGGCCAGTGGTGCAGATGACATACCGGTGGAAGCATGGAGGTGTTTAGGAAAGATGGCCGTGGAATTTCTGACCAGATTGTTTAACAGAATTTTGGAAAGTGAGAGGATGCCTGAGGAGTAGAGACTGGTGTTCCGGTACCGATTTTCAAGAATAAGGGTGATGCACAGAATCTTGCTGTCTTCAAACATCGATTAAAGACTCACCTGATCAAGGAATTTCTCAGGGAATAATCTTCCCAAACAGTTCTACTCTTTTACCTCTGCTCTTTCTTTTACCTTCCTTAACCCTGAGTTGCTCCAGGGGGACTGTCCCTGTAATTAGGACATGGAAGTCGCTCTGGATAAGAGCGTCTGCTAAATGCCATAAATGTAAGTTAATCAACCACAGCATTAAGTTATGGGAAAGAGTAGTGGAAATGACTATTCTCGTCACTGAAAGTACACACAGCGAACCACAACAATATTGGATCTCTGCATTTAACCCACACACCATGTGGGTTAACACACACCATGCAGCAGCTATGAAAACACCTGAGGTGAGTGACAGGGACAGCACCTTGCTCAAGGGAACCTCAGGGCAACCTATTGGTATGAGATTTGAACCCACAATTTTCCAATCCTGTGGCCAACACCCTAACCACTAGGCCACCGTTGCCCCAAACTGGGTCAAGAAAGAGGTAATGATTAGTGAACAGCTATGTGGTTTCATGCTGAGAAACAACACTACACTACTGGGGCAGTGGTGGTCTAGTGGTTAGGGAGTTGCCCCACATCGGAAGATTGGGGGTTCGATTCCCTCACCCTGAGGTACCCTTGAGCTAGGTACTGTCCCCGTCACTGCTCCCTGGGCGCTTTCAATAGCTGCCCACTGTTGCACAGTGTTTGCATGGGTTAAATGCAGAGGTCCAATTTCTTTGTGGTTCACGTGTGCTGTGCTGTGACCTCGCAATGACAAGGGTTGTCACTTTCACTTTTCACTACAGATGCAATGTTTGGTCTGAGGGTGGTGATGGAGTAAAGAGAAGGAGAAGAAGGAGCATTGTGCCTTTGTGGACTTGGAGAAAGCATATGACAGGGTGCCTAGAGAGGAGTTATGGTTTTGTTTGAGGAAGTCAGGTGTTACAGAGAAGTTGAAGTGCTGAGTAGTTCAGCACATGTATGAGGGCAGTGTGACAGTGGTGAGATAGTGGAAGTGCTGGGTGCATGTAAGGTAGAGCTTGGATTATATCAAGTATCAGCGCTGAGCCCATTCTTGTTTGCAACAGTAACGGAATGGTTGACAGACAAGGTTAGACAGGACCCCCTGTAGACGATGATGCTTGCTGAGGATATTGTGATCTGTAGTGAGAGGAGGGAACAACTTGAGGAGAATCTGGAGAGATGGAGATCTGTTCTAGAGAGGAGAAGAAATGAAAGTGAGTAGGACAAAGAAAGAATACATGAGTGTGAATGAAAGGGAGGAAAGTGGAGGTGACAAAGGTAAAATAATTAAAAAACGGGATAAACAGTTCAAAGTAATTTTGAGTGTGGAAGAAGAGAGTGCAGGCAGGTTGGAAAGAGGAAAAGAGGAAGACCAAAGAGGAGGTTTATAGATATGGTGAGAGAGGACATGCAGGTGGTTGGTTTGAAGCTGAAAAGGATGAACCACTGTGGCGACCCCTAAATGGGAGCAGCCGAAAGAAGAAGAAGCTCCTAGGCTTTACTGCAGTCCATCATTGTCCGCATGACCCCTTTTTCCTAGACGCTGCTGTGCTATCAATAATCTAAGCGGTCGCTGCTCCACTCCGCTGCTTAACTGCATACCACTACTAGATGTGTGGGGTGATTCACACAGCTGCAGACACCACCACTACCAACCCTGCCTCAAACGGGCACTCACATGGCTGTCCAAATCACATTCCTTACTGGCCGGTTGAGTGCGCTGTAGGCATAAAAGAATAAAGTAAAATAAATAAAGCAGCATACAGCAGAATGCAGCATAATGTTAGATACTGTATTTAGCAGCAAGTGATTAAAGTGCAAAGGGCAAAATATTGAAGTCAGAAGAGAAAGTCATAAATAACTGCAAAAATGGCACAAAAAAGTGTGGAACTGCTTGGGTTATTACGTTATTGCATAGTTAACTCCTATTTTCAAGATTATCCATATCCTTAATTAATGAAGGTGGTGGGCACAAGGGCTACCAAATGAAAATATAATTTAATCCATTAAACTTTTGCGACCCAATCAGTGTTGTTCCTTTAGTAAAATAACAATATATAATTATAAAATTTGTAATTCTGTGCACATGTACAGGACTGCACAACCAGACCCAGCTTGCAATTTTCATAGATTCTACTTCATAGAGCCAGCAGTTCCTGTCTCTCAAGATGAATTAAACAGGTTAGTTGCTATGAAAGTAGATTAGACATACATTTTAACTGTTTTTTTTCCTATCCTTTTCTGGCTAATCTTTCTAAAACATTGTCTTGAAATGTAGATTCAACTTGATAATGCGATAAAGCTGTAAAGGATGCACTGGAGTCTGGCCATTCAGAAGTTCAAAATCTTTTGAACCAAAGGCTGCTGAAACCAAATATTGTGAAAATAAAAGGTTAGCCACTGATTTCCATCCATTATCTGCCGCTTGTCCCAAACGGGGTCGCGCTGGAGTCCAACCCAGCGCACACAGGGCGAGGACGGGGGACACACCCTGGACAGGTCGCCAGCCCATCACAGGGAGGAGCGAGACAGGGATAGCACCTTGCTCAAGGGTACCTCAGGGCAACCCATTGGGAAGGAGTTCGAACCCCTGATCCTCCAATCATGTGGCTGACGCCATAACCACTAGGCCACCACTGCCCCGAGCCACTGATTTAACTTTCATTAAATAGAAACACATAGACATCTTTAGCTATGAAGTGAAAGTGACAAATGTGTCATTGTGAATACACAGCACAACACACAACAAAAATACTATGAATGCAGCCTCTGCATTTAACCCATACACACATGTGCAGCATGCAGTTATTAAAAGCGCCCGGGGAGCAGTGATGGGGATGGTACCTTGCTCAAGAGTAATTCAGCACAACCTACTGGTTTGGGATTTGAAGCCACAACCTTCTGATCCTGGGGCTTAAACACTAGGTCGCCGCTGCCTAGAACAATGCACTACCACCTTAAATCTTATACCTTACAAATACATGAAAGCATGTATTTGTAAGACATAAATAATGTGTTAACTCCTTAAAGTTAACTTAAGTTAACTAACTCAAGGGAAGCATGCACATAGTTTGTTTTATCTATAATTAAGTAGCACCATATTCTGATATACTGCCACCTGAAACACCTGTGGAAATATGCTTTGAGGTATGTTTATTCTTTAATAATGTATAAGCACCTTATAATAAACTATGATCTTAAACACTGAGGGAAGCATTTACGTCACATTGTACTGTGCTTCTTATGCCTACTAACACTCACTCTAGTCACTAGCACCACCTAGAGCTGAGATTTTAAGTCATCAAAAGTGGCCATAACTAAACAACACTCATAAACATAAAAACATAAATGAATGTAATTAATTAATAAAATTCTCACATGTCTGAATTTTGGTCATCTCATGAACACTGTTTTGGTTTAATGCTAGGAGTGCCTCTACCTGTCCAGGAATAATTATAGTGCTTTAAGTATGAAGATTTTTCAGTTTACGTGTGTAAATCTTGGGTATGACTGGCTGAAGGCTGAGATTATGTGTCATTTTCAAACAAAGGAGCAAACTCCAAATGCAAAACATCTGTGGTTGCATGTGGAATGGAGTGGCAGACTTGCAGTCTGTTAGATAGTTGATGACCTAAATTGGAGAATGGCAGACTGCCCACAGTGATCCCTCTGGCTGCACAAGATGTAAGGGCTACATTAAAATGCAGATGTGAAGAATAGCTCTGTCTTTGAGAAAAAAATGTAAAGGACCATTTTAACTATCAATGAGGTTATGATGATAATTGATCTTGTGCAGTTGCAATGCGATGACGTAGAATCAAACTGCCTATGATAACCATTCCTAGTTTACTCCAGGAAATCTCTGGAAAATACAAAGGGAGGGAAGCAATGTGCATAGAGAGGCATGTTTTGTGTTTTGTTGTTCAAATTTACTATGTCTTGCTCAAAACACCCACATCCAGCAGAACACAGAATATATATACATTAATGTTAATTTCACCATCTTGCTTCAACACAGCCAAGCCCAGCTCTTCACATGGCAGAAAAAGTACATTGTGAAGCTAACTAGCAGAAGCTACCTACCGATACCTAGCAGAAACCATCAAATGTGAAATACTTCTCTTATTTGGATTAAGTGTGCTGTATCACTATGCTGACTATGCTCTTTCCCACTGCACAGCATCACAAAGGCTGATTTGGGCTCACTAAATATATTTAAAGCTAGAAGTGTACTTGGTGTGACATCTGGAAGGAAGAAGGAGGATAAGAAAACCTGGTGGTGGAACCGAGAAGTACTGGAGTAGATACAGAAGAAGAGGGAGGCAAAGAAGAAGTGGGACAGATGAAGAAAATAGACAGGCATACAAGGAGATGAACTGCAGGGGACGAAGAAAGCAGTGCCAAAGGCCAAAGATAAGGTGAATTGTATGAGAGGATAGGAAAGAGAAGAGGACCTATTTCAATTGGCTAGACAGAGAGACGGAGCTGGGAAAGATGTGCAGCAGACGATAAAGACGATAAAGGAGGGACATGGAAACGTACTCACAGGTGAACAGATCATTTTGAGCAGATGGAAGGAGTACTTGAAGGGGCTGATGAATGAAGAAAATGAGAGAGAAGATTGGATGATGTGAGGATAGTGAACCAGGAAGTGCAGCAAATAAGCAAGATGTAAGGGCTGCGATGAAGAGGATGAAGAATGGAAATGTTGGACCAGATGACATTCCAGTGGAAGCATGGAGATTTTTAGGGGAGATGGCAGTTGGGTTTCTGACCAGATTGTTTAACACAATCTTGGAAAGTGAGAGGATGCCTGAGGAGTGGAGACGAAGTGAACTGGTACAGATTTTCAAGAATAAGGGTGATGCACAGAGTTGTATTAACTATAGAGGGATAAAGTTGATCAGCCACTGCATGAATTTATGGGAGAGTGGTGGAAGCGAGGTTAAGAAAAGAGGTGATGATTAGTGAAATGCAGTACGGTATTATACAGAGAAAGAGCACAATAGATTGCTCTGAGCAATGTTTGCTCTGAGGGTCTTGATGGAGAAGTACAGAGAGGGTCAGAAGGTGTTGCATTGTACCTTTGTGGACTTGGAGAAAGCATATGACGGGGTGGCTAGAGAGGAGTTGTGGTTTTGTATGAGGAAGTCAGGTGTTACAGAGAAGTATGTGAGAGTAGTTCAGGATATGTATGAGGGAAGTGTGACAGTGGTAAGATCTGTAGTAGGAGTGATGGATGCATTTAAGGAAGAGGTTAGATTACATCAAGGATCAGCACTAAGCCCATTCTTGTTTGCCATGGTAATAGACAGGTTGACGGACGAGGTTAGACAGGAGTCTCTGTGGACTATGATGTTTGCAGATGTCATGATCTGCAGTGAGAGTAGGGAGCAGCTTGAGGAGAACCTGGAGAGATGGAGATCTGCTCTAGAGAGGAGAGGAATGAAGTGATTAGGGCAAAGACAGAATACATGAGTGTGAAGGAAAGGGAGGAAAGTGGAATGGTTAGGATGCAGGGAGTAGAGGTGACAAATGTGGAGGAGTTTAAATACTTGGGATCAGAAGTTCAGTGTAATGGCGAGTGTGGAAGAGAGGAAGAAGAGAGAGCAGGTAGGTTTGGAATGGGTGGAGAAGAGTGGCTGGAGTGATCTGTGACAGACAGGTACCAGCTAGAGTAAAGGGGAAGGTTTACAGGACAGTAGTGAGACCAGCTATGTTTATATAAGGTATATATAAGGAGTATATATAAGGATTATATTGAGAGAAGGATGTTGATGGATGCTGCCAGATGGAGCTGTCAGCAAAGAGGAAAATGAATAAGACCAAAGAGGAGGTTTATGGACATGGTGAGAGAGGACATGCAGGTTGTCGGTGCCTATGAAGGAGGATGCAGAGGACCGGAGGAAATGGAAACGGATGATCTGTTGTGGCGACCTCTCAAAGAGAGTAACCAAAAGAAAAAAAGAGCTATTTAAAATGGTGTACATAAACATACATTAAATTTATGGTTACACAGAAGCTGAAGTACTTTATAAACTAAAGGAGCTAATTAGATATGCACTTAACTTGGTTGGTAAGCCTGCTTCCTATGATTTAGCAGGATGTCATGTCTGAGGCTGCCTCAAAAATTGATACTACAAACCACAATGCTTACCTCTTCCTTTCACAAAGTCATAAGTCCTTACTATAAAACCTGATATAAACCGTGTGCTAAGGCCCGTTTAGGGGTCGCTACAGCGATCAACCGTCTCCATTTCTTCCTGTCCTCTGCATCTTCCCCCTTCAAACAAAACCACCTGCATGTCCTTTCTCTCCACGTCCATAAACCTCTTTGGTCTTCCTCTTTTCCTCTTTCCTCTTTCCTGACAGCTCCATCTTCAACATCCTCCTTCCAATATAATCCTCATCTCTCCTCTGGACATGTACAAACCAACACAACCTTGCTTCTCTAACTTTGTCTCCAAGACGTCTAACCTGAGCTGTCCCTCTAATATACTCATTTCTAATCTTGTCCATCCTCGTCACAACCAATGAAAATCTCAGCATCTTTAACTCTGACACCTCTAGCTCCGCCTCCAGTCTTTTCGTCAGTGCCACCGTCTCCAACCCAGCTTCTCTAACTTTGTCTCCAAAACGTCCAACCTAAGATAGCCCTCTAATTTACTTATTTCTAATCCGGTCCATCCTCATGACACCAAAACCTCAGCATAACATTTTAAACAGTTAATTCATCTTAAATGCAATTTTTTATCAGTCATTCAATCATAGTGTTTTCTTAGAATCATGCATTTATAAATGCAACGGGACTGGACTCATGCTGATGCATCTGTTTAGCTTTATAGACCCTACTGCTTCATTTATTTTGAAAGTACATTATAATTTTGTTTGCCAGAACCTTAAACAAGCAAAGATTTGTATTCAAGCAGTTAAAGGTATGCATCTTAGCATACAGGTGTCATTCTCTTAAAGAATTCATCATTCTTTGCATGTTTCATCTTTGCATGAAAGTACATTATAATTTTGTTTGCCAGAACCTTAAACAAGCAAAGATTTGTATTCAAGCAGTTAAAGGAATGCATCTTAGCATACAGGTGTCATTCTCTTAAAGAATTCATCATTCTTTGCATGTTTACATATCTCTGTACTTTTTTCAGTTTTTTCATTTTACCTTTGTTTTTGTGTATATTACACCACTGTATACCTATACAGCTATATGCAAAGTGAGCGAACAAAAGAAAAATCTAAATCCAATGTTTGGTGTTATTACCTTTTGCCTTCAAACCAGCATCAATTCTTATAGGTACACTTGCACAAAGTCAGGGATTTTGTAGGATTATTGGCCAATTTGACCAAACAGGTGCTGATGATCATCAATGTCACACGTAATATATATATATATATATATATATATATATATATATATATAAATTCTTTTTTTTATTATTATTATTATATTTTTAATCCTTTCCTTTCACTCTTGTAACATGTCTGTTACATATCACTCCTGCCATTTATCTCCACCCACGCTACCCTTAATGCACCTCAGAATATCTTAACTGGAATATAATAAAGCTTTGCTACTGCTTTAATCTGTGGAACGACAGCACAATATAGTTTATCTCTATATTTAGAAATATAGTTTATCATTTGGGTAAAGACATTAGGTTTATATTATATTTCTTCCAAACAATTTTAAGACTACATTTCTAATAGCAACTGATCACTATATCATCTCCTTTATCTGTGTGAAACAGAGTTGCTCACTTTACAGTAGTAAAAACTGAGTTCTTGTTTATGGAAGCTTAGCCAAAGTAGCTGAGCTAATAAGACACAACTACAAATGTAGCCAAACCTGCAAATATTATGCTTTTAAAAACATTCATTTAAGTAGCCTGACGTAGCCTAATTTAAGCTACTTTTTTTGTGTAAAATGACGTCAGTGTAATGTATATAGTGCTTAATACAACTGTTGATGACACAAAGCAGTTTAAAAGAATACTGTAAGAGCCCCAAATGAGTAAGCCGAGGGCAACAGAAGCAAGGGACAACTCCCTTAAAAAGGAGGAAGAAACCTTAAGAGAAACCAAGACTCAAAAGGGGAACCCATCCTCCTCTGGTTGACACCAGATAATAAAGGAGGAAACAAAAGAGAAAGTGCATTTTATTAATTAATCGATTTAGCAATAAGTTCTGGAAAAGTATCACAATAAAAGAGATCCAGTAGAGTCTGTATTTGGAAGTTCAATGAGCTACAACATCATCAACATCCCTGTATACTGTAATTCTCTGTATCTGTGAACCCTAGGCTGCACCTTTTAACTAAAAGGAAGATTAATTTGTAAAGCCTGACAAAACAAGTAAGCAGCCGGGACTTCAATACTGAGCGTGTCTGAGTTCTGGACAGTAGCTGGAAGACTGTTCCAGAGATGGGGGGTTTTCAATGTAAAGGCTCTTACCCCTGTTATTGTTTTCAATTCTGGGAACTCTTAGAAAGCCAGGACCATGCGATCTAAGTGAGTGTGGGGGTTTAAAACTGGAGATAAGCTCAGAGATACTTGGGAGTGTGGCCATTTAGAGCTTTATGAGTCAGTAGCAAAATTTTATTTTGTGTAATTTCACAGGAAGCTAATGAATTCTAGATCATTTCAGACTAATGTCATCAAGTTTTCTAGATCTAGTGAGGACTGTAGCAACTGCATTCTGGACTAAGTGGAGTATGTGAAGGATTTTTCTTGAACATCTTGACAACAGGGCATTACAATAATCTAGTCTTGAGGTGAAAGTGACTATTCTGATCATTGTGGAACACAACACAGGACACAGTGAACCACAATGAAGACATCTGCTTTTTACCCATACTTACAAACAGCAGGGGGCAGCTATTGAAAGTGCACATGGAGCAGTGACGGGACGATACCTTGTTCAAGGGTAACTTAGTGTATATTACTGGTCTGGGATTCAAAGTCATAGCCTTTTGATCCTGGGGCAAACTCCCTAACCACTAGGCCACCACTACCCCAACGCGCATATTAATATTTCTGAGTAATGTAGTATGAGTGCGCTTTTAAGTCTGCAATGTTTCTAAGGTGAAGGAAAACTATTTTAGTAATATATCCAATGTGTGTATCTGGAATTAGAGTCATGTCAGTTGTAATGCCCAAGCTTTTGACAATAGGATTAACTGTAAAATTAGCTACTCTGAGTCTACCCTTAAACCTGACAACAATATTAGAACCTAGCAAAAGAACCTCTGTCTTTTCAAAATTTAACATAAGAAAATTGAATGACATGCACTCTTTTATTTCTATTACACAATCCTCATTCTTTATTAATTTGAGTTTATCATATGGTATAATGGCATAATTGTGAGTCATCAGCGTAACAGTGTAAGCTGAATGTTTCAGAATAACGGAACACAGAAAGCATGTATGATATGAAAAATAGGGGACCTAGGACAGAGTCTTGTGGAACTCCGTAACTGATTTTGTACAAACTTTCATCATTTACATTTACAAATTGATCACGGTTGGTCAAGTATGAATTAAATCAGGAAAAGGCTTTTTCTCTTCTGCCAACCAGGTTTTCTATTCTGGGCAGAACGATATTGTGGTCTCCTCCATGGTTCTTTGTAAGTGTAGATATTATGTTGAATGAAAATGAGTGAGAAGCTGAGGCTGCTGGGCCTGAACACCTCCCTCTGTAACTGGATCCTGGACTTCCTGACTGGGAGACCCCAGTCAGTCAGGATCAGTAGCAGCACCTCCAACACCATCACACTGAGCACAGGAGCCCCCCAGGGCTGTGTGCTCAGCCCACTGCTGTTCACAGTGATGACCCACGATTGTGCAGCACACCTCGAACCACATCATCAAATTCGCTGATGATACAACCGTGGTGGGTCTGATCAGCGGTGGAGACAAGGCAGCTTACAGAGAGGAGATACAGAACCAACAACCTGTCTCTGAACGTCGACAAGACTAAAGAGATGGTTTTTGACTTCAGGAGATCACGTCGGGACCACACTCCACTTATCATCAACACCTCACCTGTGGAGATGGTCCAGAGCACCAAGTTTCTTGGTGTTCACATCACTGACAACCTCACGTGGTCCCTCAACACCAACTCCAAAGAAAGACCAGCAGCGCCTCTACTTCCTGCGCAGACTGAGGAAAGCCAATCTCCCACCTTCCATCCTCACCATCTTTTACAGACGAACCATTGAGAGCATCCTGAGCGGCTGCATTACTGCCTGGTACGGGAACTGCAATGTCTTAGACCGCAAGTCCCTACAACGGGTAGTGAGAATAGCTGAGAAGATCATCAGGATCTCTCTGCCCTTTGTACAGGACATTTTCACCACTCGCTGCATCCGCAAAGCAACCAGCATTGTGGATGATCCCTCCCACCCATCCCACACTCTCTTCTCCCTCCTGCCATCTGGGAAAAGATTCCGCAGCATACGGGCCTCCACTTCCAGGATGGGAAATAGTTTCTTCCCACTGGCCATCAGACTCTTGAACTCTTAAACCGCCAGTGTCTTGAACTCTTAAACCCAGTCCACTTCCATCCATCCATTATCTGCCGCTCGTCCCAAACGGGGTCGCGGGGGAGTGCTGGTGTCCAAGCCAGCGCACACAGGGCGAGGACGGGGTACGCACCCTGGACAGGTCGCCAGCCCATCGCAGGGAGGAGCGGGACGGGGACGGCACCTTGCTCAAGGGTACCTCAGGGCAACCCAATGGGAAGGGGTTCGAACCCCAGTCCACTTTTCATCCTGACATTTTCATTTTGACAGGGCAGCGGTGGCCTAGTGGTTAGGGCGTCAGCCACATGATCGGAGGATCGGTGGTTTGAACCCCTTCCCAGTAGGTTGCCCTGAGGTACCCTTGAGCAAGGTGCCGTCCCCATCACTGCTCCCCGGGCGCTTTCAATAGCAGCCCACTGCTGCACATGGGTGAAATGCAGAGAGCGAATTTCCCATTTGTGGGATTATAAATAAAGGATTATTATTATTATCCTGTATTTATTTATTTATCTCATGTTGCACTCTGCACTTTATCAGTAACACCGCTCCACCACACTGCTACACCATAATTTACCTGGGCTGCTTTGTTCCACAACACTGCAGCCCTCTACGGATGAATGTACTGTCTGTTATGTTGTCTGTCTTGTCTGCACTTGTTGCCCCGGGTTGTGTCTTATGTTGTCTTGTGTCTTGTCTTGTGTGTAGCACCAGGGTCCTGGAGGAATGTTATTTCGTTTCACTGTGTACTGTGTATATGGCTGAAATGACAATAAAATCCTTCTTGACTTGACTTGAATGAAAATCTATAATTATTTTTATTGGATTATATGTGATGAGATTACATTTGGGATAAAACCCATATTACTAAAGATTGATGGCTAATTTCAGCGAGTCTTGTTCTTTCTCAATATGAACATTAAAGTCACCAACAATTATTTCTTTATTGTGATAAACTGCCAGGCTTGCTAGAAAATCACTGAACTCTTATTGGAACTGTGAATAGGGTCCTGGTGGTCTGTAGATGGTAATCAGTCTTTTATTGTATTTGGGCTAATTTTATTGAGGAAAAGGGTTTCAAAAGAAAAGAAATTTAAACCTGTTCTCTGACTGAAGACTATGGCATTTTTATGTGTAACTGCTATTCCTCCCCCTCTGCCACTTAAGTGAGGATTGTGTACATAGCTATAAGCTGTAGGGGTGCTTTCATTTCATGTAATAAACTCATCAGGTTTATCCCAGGTTTCTGTGAAACACAGAACATCAAAATCATTTTCACTGATTATCTCATTTACAATTACAGCTTTAGTGGTCACAGCACACATACACTGTGAACAGTGAGATCCTTTGTGTTTAACTCATTCAAACACACCAGTAACAGGAGCAGGAGAAGTGGGCTGTGGAGAGCAGCGTTGGGCATGGTACCTTGCTTAAAGGTATGCCAGGGTAACCTTTTGGTCCAAGGCTTAAACCCATATTATTGGGGCTTAGTACCTAATCACTTGACCACCATTGCCCCTGACACAGACCAATTACCATTCGATTAAAAACCCTGTGACTAATATCTGAACAATGCAAACAGACTTTGAGGCTCAAAGGTTGTTTAGTTTGCCTTCTGTTAATGCTAGAGCAAACACAGAGGCAAGTGGTCAGGCCTGTGCGGGTGTTTGCAAACTCCCATCAGTGTGACAAACAAAGAACACAGACTGAGCGATTTTCGTGGTTTTAGTTCTGTTGATTTAATTAAATGATTTAATTAAAAAGATTGTATAATCCATAAGATTGTTTTAAGAACACAGTTTATGTGAAGATGTAAAGGATAAAACACTGAAAAATGTGTGCACAATTATTAGGCAAGTATTAGTGTGAAGAATTATGTAACTAAATGAAAAATGGAAATTTTCCCATCCCACAGCGAGAAAAATAAACAACCAAGTAAACATTTCTGACCTGAAAAAAAAAACAAAAAACAAAAAACAAAAAATCACCTAATGACCTTTGTCATTGCCTAATGCCTAATGAGCAACCCTTCTTTTCAATAACAGTCATAATGGAGTCTGTAAATTTCTTGATGTGTTGACCATAAATTGTTCATGCAGCAGCAACCACAGCTCTGTGCAATTACTGATCCAGCCACAGGCCCAAGCATCGAGTCTGTCATGATTCTTTCATCTCATCAGTCCATAAAACCAAATATTTACAAATATATGTTGCATGTTGGCAACATGTAACCCAGAATCCAAATCCTATAGCAGGCCTTGAAGGTTTTAACTTACAGTCAGGCCTGCTCTATGGAAAGGAGTACAAAACTTTAGGTGTTAATGCAACAGCTGAGCTGCTTGTGTAGTGCTAAGAAGATAATGGAAGCCAAGACATTGTCAAAATCTAAAGGGATTATGATGAGGTGTTGTACTGAACATCAGTCTGCTTCTGGAGATTGGAGCCAATAAGGATTTTATTTACCACTCAATAATAAAATAAAGATTTAGGTGGAGTATATCTACCCTCAGTCTTCAGTCAGTCAGTCAGTCATTTCCTGCCGCTTGTCCCAAGCAGGGTCGCCGGGGACTGCTGGAGTACAAGGTGAAGGACAGGGGACACAACCTGGACAGGTTGCCAGCCCATTGCAGGGAGGAGCATGACGGGGACGGCACCTTGCTCAAGGGTACCTCAGGGGAACCTATTGGGAAGGGGTTCAAACCCCCAATCCTCTCATCATTCTTGTTTTTATTATTTATTTCTGCAGATAAAAGATGGTAAAAGCTTGATGTGAAAAAACGCTTAGGTAAGACATCTGAATGGCTTTGAAACATGTACAAAAACTGGGTTAGGTTTTCAATTTGACATAACATATCATATGAAAAAGAAGAACCTCAAGCTGTAGAGCAAACTAATTTATTAAACTTGTATGAAACTCTTAAGCAAACTAAGCTGTGCCTATAAATGCACACATAATGAAGTGACTTGGTATCCACCATTTTCTTTCATGCTGAGAGCACTAATGTTGCAATGTTTGTTCTGAGTGAGGGTCAAGAAGATCATTAACAGAGCCCACAACCAAATCAATGTTTCTAATACTTGCAGTGGCCAAGGGTAAACCCCCCCCCCCCCCTGTTTCGTTAGTGAAATTATAACCCTTTCACATCTCACATTAGTGCAGGGCCAGCCAACAGACCACAACTAGAAAGTGCATTATTTATTGTTACTTTTCTCTAACCTTATCACAATAGTCACTTGGGCAAAAAGGCCAGCTAGCTGAGTGTGGATACCACCTGATGCCTATTCTTTATTTATTAATTAGTTAGTTTGGTGCCTGTTATATTACAGTGTTCATCAGTAAGTGTGGCTTTCTATTTTTTCTAAGTATGGATGCCGTTTCTACCACAAAATGTATAATGCATAACTCACCTGGAACGAAAAGAATTTCAGAGACCTTGGGCAAAAAATAAATTATTGAAAAACCCACCACAGCAATGATCAACCTCTCATTCACTGAATTTGAGATCTAATGATTGTTTAAAACATTAGTTTAGAAAATTAAATTCTCTAGAATTGGTTTGGCAATTCATTTCCATATTCAGATTGGTTGCTACAGGACTGCCATTGCTCAATGCAATGAAATTGCTCTGACTTTAACTTGTTCTTAGCTCAACACTGCCCACGACATGCTGTCAACAGGTGTACATTGCTTGCCAACAAGATACAGACTCACATAGCTCAGATGGTCCGGGACCCTATACTCTGTTGTTTTTAATAGTGATTACTAGTCAGTGCTATCAATGATCCATACTTATGTTAATAAGTAAACCCGCCATTGCTTTCTAATTTTACCAGTGTGAATCAATTTTGGAAAATATTGTTATATGGTGGGCAACTATAAAATAACAAAACTGACAAAAAAATTAAAAATGTATACATTTTGATTACATGAGACTTGTTTTAATGACTTTTGTGTCTTTTGACCTACAGTATATTTCACGGAAAAAATTGAAAATAAATTAGAATTTCAGTTGCACTAAAGAAGCATGTTTTTCTGTGTGCTTTTTCTTCACAGTTTTTTTACTCTTTGGCCTCTTGTGTATGACCTCTGGTTCTTGTCCTTGGCGTGACATCAGCTGACTGAAGTATTAGTAAATTCTTATCAGAGAATTGTTTACTTTACTTTTGTGGGCCAAGCAGACCTAACTATAAGAGCTGGTCTGCTGAAATGACCATGAAATGACTGGGAAAAACATACTGATTACTTTAAAATCTGAATTTAGTGTGTTTAGCCATGTTACAGTGTGTTTAATAAAAGAAATAGGATTGTTCTATGACATTTTATTTTTGTTTTTTGTGCACTTAAGTCTGTGCTCCTTTCAGCATGTATAAGCTCTTGGTCATCATCACTATACATTGGACTCTTGCTTATCTTTAGGTAAATAATCTTTGTGTATATGTCTGGCAGCCATCTGCAACAAGTTGTTAATTGCTATTTTCTTAACAGTAATTGTTGGACTTTTGGACAAAAACACATTTGGATCAGGCATTTTATGTTAGACTGAGAGGCTCTCTTATATACTCAGGAGCTAGAGAGAAGTTTTAAGCTATCTGAAAAAGATTATAAGAATATTGATCGAATGTTGGAATTTGGAGTCCATGTATTTCTGAACTGTTTGGACAAAGTCAGAGATGCTGCTGAGCAAATGGTGAAGGATGACATGTTGACAACAAACAGGTGCAACAAACAAGACTGCTTTTACTGGACTATGAATAAAATCTATACTAATCAATAAAACATACCTTTCATTTCTTCTACGGTTAATCCAGATAAGTGGAATTCCTTCAAAGAGACTGCCAATAAAATCAGTGCTGAAGAAAGAGGTAAAGGAGGACAGGATGATTTAGTTGTCACAGCACAGTAAGTCCTTCTGTTTATAATTGAATCATTTTAATTTCTAGATAAATATTGCTGTGATTTTGTAATACTGTGTTTTGTAAAAGCGTGATGTACAGATTATTTCTCAGGAGAGGTAAGGAGAATGCATACTATGGCAAAATCATAACGAGTATAAATATGGTTAATATCAAATGATTCTTTTAAAACTAGAACATTATTAAAATATGAAAATGTTATTATTTAGTTTTTCTGCTTCAGTTAAAATCATTAATGATGGAAACTTGACTGATGAAATTTAATTCCACTTCTTCAGAATTATTAGAGAGGAAGTGATGTACTACAAAGATGATGTCAAAGGCTTTTCCATGCAGTCGCAACAGGCAGAAGATGTTTCGTATTCACCATTAAGCATCACTTCTTATCTATAACTGAAACTCATGAGATTTAATTTAATTCAATTTATAATTTATTTATATATTATTTATGATTAATGATTGAGGTGCTACATTATCAGACAGTCATACATGGATTATGCCTGGTCTTGGACTAAACTGTATATGTCAGCAGTCATTTCTCACTGAAAATAATCTTAATTAAGAATCGGATTACTTCTGTGTAAATATATAATATATAAATATATACTGATGAAATCCTGAGTTGCGATTGCTGTCAGGACAGTAATTGTATGCATATATATATATATATATATATATATATATATATATGCATACAATATGTGTGTATATATATATACACACACACATAGCTCTCTGATACTTTGCAAAAGTTTTAGGCAGGTGTGAAAAAATGCTGTAAACAGTGAATGCTATCAGAAATATAAATAACGATAGTTTATTTTTATCAAATTACAATCTAGTGACAAACAAAAAATCAAATCTAAATCACTATTTTAGTATTTCTATATTTTGCCTTCAAACCAGTATCAAATTCTTATGGTACACTTGCACAAAGTCAGGGACTTTATAGGATATAGTCACCAATTTGACCAAACAGGTGCTAATGATCATCAATGTCACAAGTAGGTTGAAACACAGTTTTTAAAGCAACTTGGCTGGTAGGTAGTTCAACATTACTGTGTGCAAATTATGCGTGAAAAATTATTACTAATCTAAACTTTGCACAGTACTAATATATATATATATATATATATATATATATATATATATATATATATATATATATCTCCCTGCGATGAGCTGTGACCTGTCAGTCGTCCACCCGTCCACCACGCCCTGTGTGCTGGGTTGGACATGCACTCCCAGCGACCCGTTTGGGGCGACGGCAGATAATGGATGGATATATATATATATATATATATATATATATATATATATATATTAGTACTGTGCAAATGTTTTGTGCAGGTATGAAAAAATGCTGTAAACAAAATGCTTTAAAAAATGGAAGTGTTAATCATTGAATGAACAGTGAATGAACAAAAGAGAAATCTACATCAAATCAATATTTGGTGTGACCGCAGCACCTTCAAAGCAGCATATATGCATCCATTCCATTTGTTCATTATCTGCCGCCTGTCCCAAGCGGTGAGTGTGGAAAACTGGCGATCAACCTTTGACGGAAGCAAGGGCACCACCCTGAATTTAGTCATCAACGCGAAGAAAGACGAGGGCGGCACCTTGCTCGAGGTACCTCAGGGCAACCATTGGAAGTTCGACACGATCATGAATCATCACGACTAACGCCTAACCACTAGGCCACCGCTGCTCCAACAGCATATATATATATATATATATATATATTCACATATATATACACATACATACATACACACCGATCAGCTATAGCATTAAAGACTCCTGGCCACAATGGTCATCTCAAAGCCAAAACAGCTCTGACCTGTCGTGGCAGCACATCCTGTAAATTGTGATAGTGGGCCTCCTTGGATTGCAATAATTTATCCAGCACATCCTATAGATTCTTAGTAAAATTTGGAAATATGGAGGTCAAGTGAACCTTGAACAATTCGTCATGTTGCTTAATCCAGTCGTCCCTTCCATCCATTTCCTCACGTGTCCAGGACCAGGTCACAGTGGCAGCTGGCTGAGGAGGTTAGCTCAGCCATTCCTTTCCCAAGCCACACATGTTGGGAGTGGAATGACTCCTTTCTCCTGACAGTTTCCCTTAACGATGATGTGCTTGGGTTGCCACCATGACAGGCACTGACAGCCATCTGGCCTGCAATGGTGGCTTTGTTACAGGGCCCATTCAGAATCCTTGTCCCCAACTTCCTGCAAGATCAAGGAGAAGCTCTTTCGGAGGTGTGAGTTAAAGACCCTCCAGACGGGATCCTCTGCCAGGCATTCCTAGTTCACCCTCTCTATCCATTTGGGTTTACCAGGTATCAGTAAACCCAGGTATCAGCTGAGTCTGTGCATAGTGTGCCTACTATTTACAGTCTGTAATGCTCAACTTTCTGCACAAGCTCTAGCTCTAACTCTTCCACAGAGGTAAATGTTCCATGTACAAGTACGTTTCTGTACTATCCGTCTAGTCTGCAAGGGCATGCACCCCAACCTGCCACCCCTGTGGCACCATACCGGCCCCTATATCTCTCCCTCTTGCCAGCTGATGAGTCCATGAGAAGGAGGCCCCATGTTTCTTTTTTGGGTTTAGCCTAACTGGATCCTTGCAGAAGGGGCCACTGTCATCAGGGGATATCAGTGCCAATTATGAGTGTAGTTGCAACAATGTTTAGGTAGATAGATGTCAAAGTAAATTGTCCATTTTTTGAAATGTTTAAAAATGGCTTGCCATTTTCCCTATAGTGCATCCTCTCTTCCTCATGGAACCCAAGCATACCCAACTCTCCAGATTAATCAGACCGATTTACAGCCTCCAGCCCCTACTGCTCCAGATGGTCCAGTTCTGTTGATCACATGCCTTTTGTACTTCGCTTTTTGTGCTCAAGCTTTGGTATACTATGTGTTCTTACACCTTTTTTTATGAGCCAGCATTAACGTTTTCAGTGAGTTCTATTGGGGAAATAAGGGAGCTCATGACTCTTTTGCCAGTTCATTGATTATTCTTCCCTGGTCCACTTTTTATAAGTTGTAACACTTATCATGTAACACTTATCAATGCACCCCTCAAGAACTGCCATTTTTGGAGTTAATACTCCACTCAGTTGTTTAGCTATCCCAGTTTGCTTATTCAGATCTTTACCCATTTTTTCTGCTTTCAACACATCAACATCAAGAACTCATTGTTCATCTGCTTTTTTCATCATGACCCTTGACAGGTGCCACTGTTAGGAGATAATAGTTATACTTCACTTGTATGTGGTTGTAATGCTGTGACTAATTGACAAACTTTAGAAGAAATGTTTGCAACAAAAATGTTATTGGATGAGTCTAATGAGAACCAGTATAGTATATTACCTTTATCATTAAAATCAAACATCATAATTGGACCTCAGAGGCAAATAAATTCTGTAATGTAACATGTTTCCTTGTGAAAAACGTTGTACAGTACTGTTTAGCCTATTTGTATTTGTCATCCTATTTCTGCAGTCATCCTATCTATGCAGTCCCAGTTCAAATGCATAGGCTAAGAATCAAGTTGCACAGAAAAATACTATATTTCAACTGATATTTGTTAATGCTGTCAACTTTCTTGCACATCTGATGCTAACAGCTGTGCATCCGAATCTCTACAGGTATATAAATAAATTCAAAGGGTCCATTGAAAAATCCAAAGTGAATGAGATATGGAGGTAAGGATATCTTTTTTCTATTTTGAGATATTAGATATATGTTTGTAAGTTATATATAAGTTATAAATATGTATTTCAGTAACATCCCATTTAATCTGTGACAGCTCTTTTGGCTGCAGCCTTTCTGATGCCCCTCAATTCAAGTGATACTTGAGTTTCTATGTTACCTTCTGTCCACTAAGTAAGAATACATGATCTTGTTTTTTTTGGTGTCCTTGAACAGTATGAGCCTGCAACTACTTTTACTTGTCTTTCTGTCCACCACACTTTGTAACTTCTATCTTCATACATTATTTCATTACTTTAGCAACCACTAAATTATCACCTCGGGCCGGTGCTGTTTACAGGTGGAGGATTGTTGTCAGCACACTAAAACTTTGGCATGTTAGTGCAGTTTGGAATGGTATGAGTGTATCAAACACATATACCTTGCTGGAATTTTATACAATAGGTACACTTACTGGCCACTTTAATTAAATACATTTCCTTTTTTGGCATACAGTGTGGTTATGAAATTTAAGACTGTGGCTCATATTTTTCTAACCACAATTTCATCCTGTAACCTCCACCACTGGTCAGAATCTGACCTCAGGACAATATTCTTAATATTCATAGAACCAGAGGGGTTCCAAGATAGTTATGGATTTTGGATTTTGGATTTTGGAAATGGATTTTTTAACCACATAAATAGGCATTAAAAAAAGACAAGTTATATGGTTTTGTTTAAATTTAGTACACAAAATTAAAAAGAGTGCAACACCTAATTTAAAAAAAAAATTTAAATCAGCTTCACTTTTAAAGAGCATAGCAGAAATTCAGACAATGCAATATTGATATTGGCCTGTATAGTGTCTACAAATCTAAGTCACACAGAGATTTAAAAAAAATCTGTTAATACATGTTGTGATTTTATATACATTTCTCATTTTTTGTATTTAACAGCCCTGTGGAAACATTTAGTGTGAATGTTCTTAAGGCTGGTGCGGAACTAATTACAGAATATAAAAAAATTGACTTTGATCAAGTGACTGATAGGTAAGAAACTATTAGAAATACTACAACACTGATAACAGATGTAAGGCAATGTTTTAGCTTTTCATTTAAATTGAAAAACTCAAATTATTTATTACATCTTTGATTTTAGTTGTATTTCAGTTTTTAGCCACCTCAATTTCAAATACATTTTTGAAAAATAACTTTTTCAGCTTTACTGATCAGAGAATATAATTTGAAATTGCACTGTGTTTTAGCTGTTTATGTATATTATCTGACAGTTTGGTGTTGCATGATATTTTTCACTGTGTTTTGAAGGGCATGGGACTACTTTATAGAGTCATTGATCAGTGTATTGAATTTCTGAGGAATTGAGAGACAGAAAGAAGATGATCATTTTGTTTCAGTTGTAAAGTACTTCCTTTATTAGATGCATCTCATTGTGTGTAGAAACACAATAAACATGTTTTTTGTTTGTTTGTTTAAGTGACCATTTCTTAGATTATTCTTTTAATATTTGACCATTCATCACAAGTGCCCTGAGAAATGTACTGAAAGAAAATTGTTACATAGATCTTAATTGCCTGCACAGTTTGAATTTATGATGTCTCTTGCTGAATGCAAAGAAGCATTTTATTTTGGTTTAGTGTGTGCTGTTCTGTGGTGTTCTCATTAACCAATCATTTTCACTTCACTATTGTCCATGGTTTTACTCAAATTATTTCAGTTCTACCATAATAATAAAATAAATTGCTTCAGGGGTGAGCTACCGGGAATAACACCAGGGAAATACAATTCTATCAGTTACTTCCTGTTGAATAAAAACCAAGGTGATCCAGGACTTACTTATGGTGAAAATCATAACTTATAAAACCACAATGATCAGTTAATCCCTAGTCTTACATATGATTAAGCACAGAGTTTAAAATTTGCCAAATAATTAGTGACTCTTTATTTGAACAGATCCTATTAACAAACTAGTTAAGGTCCATAGTTTCTCATTGTGAGAGTACATATGAACTTCATGGTTAGGTTTTGACTACAGTTGGGATTAGATTTGGGGCAGCGGTGGTCTAGTGGTAGGAGTGCCGCCTCGGACCTCTGGATCAAAGAGGTCCCGAAGTTCAAATCCACATCTACTTTACTGGTCCTGAGCAAGTCGCCAACCTGAGTTGCTCAGGGGACTGTCCCTATTAATTCTGACATGTAAGTCCTCTGGATAAGATGTTTAAGTTTATGATTAGGGAAATTAAACTAAAGCACCTGTAAAACATCTAGTCTATCCAAATCAATTCTTTAGAAAAGATTTAGGTGACTGAGTATGCAGATGGTTAACAGATGCAAAATCAAAATGTGAACATCAGTTGGAGCAGCTAGCATCAGATATTGAATTTGAACTTTATCTTCCCTTGTTTCTCAAAAACCCAAATATATAATTTGCATGTACAATTTGATTTAAGCCCTAATGACACAAAATAACACATTGCAAAACTGCAGTACATGGCAATTTTAATGTAAATGCCATGCTTTCCAAAACCTCAAGAAAGCTCTTCCTTTCCCATGGTGCTATATACACCAGTGCTTTTCAAGGATTGCAAGAAAGTTGACACTTATGCTTAGTCTGACATCTCAAAAGGAGTCTGCCATCTGACGCAGAATATTCAGTTGAAAGATGCTTAGATTTTAAAGTAAATTTGCTTTGTTTTATATAGCTTTAAGTTTTAAGCATTTTATTAGGTCATACAGGAACACTGTTAAACCTCTTTCGGACAGTATGAAAATGGTGAATCCAGATTGATCCAGAGAATCTTAGAACCAATCAGAATTGCTATAATCTCATAATTCATAGTTATGCTACATAGTTAAAATATAGAGTTTTGTGCATGACATTTTTCTTGTACAAGCAGAGTCCTGAAACTACCCATACAAATTCTGAGTCTGAAGTTATTCTGAGATTATTCTAGTCTGTAATAGTAGGATGGTAGGCAGGATTAATTTACCAGTTAACTCACGTAACAAACTGAGCAGTTAGCACTCAGTGTATTTTACCACTTCTTTGTATTAGGATGTATATATACACTAAATACGTATTTAAAGAGGTAAATTAACATTATCCTTTCCTCCTGCCAATTTTGTTGATGTTACAGCCAGAGTATTTGTTTTTATTGGGAAAAAATTTTGAACGCTACAGATACACCTATATTACAGGAACAATATGAAAAAATTGAAAGGTAGGTAATAAAAAATAAATAAAATAAACAAATTTTAAAAATTGTGTAAACAAAATGCTGTAAACATAGAATGCTATCAAATAAATAATGATTTTAATTTTATCAGTTTACAAATGCAAAGTGAGCAAACAAAAGAAAAATGTAAATCAAATCAATATTTGGTGTTACTACCTTTTGCCTTCAAACCAGTATCAATTCTTATAGGTACACTTGCACAAAGTCAGGGATTTTGTAGGATAATGAGTGGAACATGTGATCAGCCAGTTTGATAACAGGTGCTGATGATCATCAATGTCCTGCAATAGGTTGAAACACAGTCATGTTTGGAACAATCTACCAGCTGAGTACCTTCAAAAACTGTGTGCAAGTGTACCTAGAAGAATTGCTGCTGTTTTGAAGGCAAAGGGTGGTGATTGATTTGATTTAGATTTCTCTTTTGTTCATTCACTGCATTTTGGTGATTGATGAAAATAAATGATTCTTCAAATGTTTTACTGATTAACTTCCATTTTTGAAAGCATTCTTTGTTTACAGCATTTTTTCACTCCTGCACAAATATATATTACATATATATATATTTTTTTTTTTTTTTACACACACTGCTTGAAAAAATCCTTTAACATGTTTTTTTCACTAGAGCATAGTATCAAGTCAGTTTAACTTCTGGGATATTGATCTGGTCAGCAAAGGTTGTTGATCAGTGTCGGCTATTTTGTTGTTAATGCAATTAATAACAGTTGCACTAAAAGAGGCAACAATGAGAAGACAGGAAAGGTTGTGCAGGTGGAGGCCACAGATTTTTTCCCTCCTCGTCTTATTTTGAATGCTTGTCAGTAGTTTTGCATTTGACTAGGGTCAGTGTCACTGCACAGGTAGCATGAGGCAATTCCTGGACAGAGGAGTTTGCATAGTGATCCCTCACTAGGATGACGCAACGATGCGTGCCATTGTCTCCCAGTACAGTCTGAAGAGCATGGAGGAGATTCTAGAAGACAGGCAGTTACTCTAAGAGAGCTGGACAGGGCCACCTGAGGTACTTAACCCATCAGCAGAACCGGTATCTGCCCCAGACAGGGGAGAGGCTGCCAGAGACCTACAAAGTGAACTCCAGCAGGCCACTGGTGTAATTGTCTCTAACTAAACCATCAAAACAGACTTCATGAGGGTGGCCTGAGGGCCCAACATCCTCTAGTGGGCTGTGCTCACTGCCCAGCAATAGACTTGGTGGCATTTGCCAGAGAACACCAGGGTGGTATGTCGGCACTGGTGCCCAGCGCTTTTCACAGATGAGCGCAGGTTCACTCCCGCGGTGAACACCTGCAACATTGTTCAGCATGATTGGTTTGGTGGTGGGTCAACGACTGATCTTACTCAAACTGTCGGGAAGGGGGGGGGGCATATCCATGGAAAGACGCACAGACTTGTACAGGATAAATGATGGCACCCAGACTGCCAGACTGGTACCCTGGGTTCCTCCTGGTGCATAATGCTCAGCCTCATGGCAAGAGTGTCAAGACAGTTCCTGGAGGAAGAAGGGCCCAGTGCATTAGGCTGGCCTTCAGCTCACGCTGACCCTAAATCCAATAAATATCTCTGGGACATCATGTTTAGGTCCATCAACACTGCACCAGGTTGCCTCCAGGCTGTCCAGGAGCTCAGTGACCTGGGTGACTCAGGAAGAGATACCCCAGGACACACCATCATCTCATAAGGAGCTAACATTGTCAGGCATGCAACCTACACGGGGGCCAGCTGAAACTACTGATGCACCATTTAAAAGTTGCTGCAATGACATTTCCAGCAAATTGGACTAGCCTGCCGAATCAGTTTTTCAGTTTATTGGTGACTTCGAGACCTCTGTAGGTTGAGTATTTTCATTTTCATCAAATCATGTGTCATCCTTTTGTTCCTAACCATTTCCATTTGCAATAGTATGTACATCAGCATGAATTATTGTCAGTTGAGATCAGTGGTTTTCAAAAAGTGTTCCTTTAATTTTTTGAGCAGTGTCTATATAGTTTGTATTGTGTTGCATTGCCAATTATTTATTAAGCCAAACCAGCATTTGTTAGCATATTTAAAGAAAAAGGATGTAGGGATCATGGTTTGCTGAACTTTTGAAAATTAGCAGCATATACTGATATTTCTGTTACTTCTGTTTTGAAAAAAAAATAATGCATACAAGACAGAACATGTTTGTTGTTCCTGATGAACTGTAATTGTTTTTAACAGAGAAATGAAAGCCATGGATTTTGAGGAAAAAGTAAAAGAATTACTAAACCCAATTCTTGATTTAGAAACAGTAGATGAGATTTTCAGGTAAGCACTTTTTTCTGTTTTTAAATGAGCCTTCAATTGTTATCTCAATCTCAAAATGAACTCTGAATAGAAAAAGTTTGGGGGATATATGAAAATGATGAGAAATAGAATTGGTCAGTATTTGAAAGCTTATGTATTTCTGAAGGTATTTGTTTTGATCTGGGACTCATTTTTCTGAACTAGGTTCTGGATAGTTTCAATGAATGTTATAACTTATCACTGATTGCTGGCCAAAGCTCAAGGCTGATGCTTAGCAGCTTTAAAATGGGTTCATGCATTAATTATCCAAATAATTTTCTGTAATGAGAAACAGCTGTTTAGCAGGCCCATGGTTTATGAGAAAAGAGAAACATTACATTTGCTATATTTATTTAAAATTATAAAAGCTTACAGATTTGAAACCAAGTCATACAGATTAGAACAAAAACATGGCGCCTATCTGTGAAGAAGACACTGTTGAACATTTGGGAGCTCACCAAAAAGAAACCGCCTGGATTTACATAAGCAAACAGGAACGGAGCTGTGTCTTATGTTTCAGCTAGTAACAAGTTTATCTTAACTGATGCACTGAGTTACTAACTGTATCAGAAGACATCTCTAGAATCCAGACATTCGCTCATAGAAAAGATTGCTCCAAACTTGCTGAAACTACAAAAACTGACTTAAGAACTTTCAAATCATTATTTAAAAAAGTGCTATTAATTTTGCGGAAAATGTAATCAAAAATCTTGGTGGAGGTCACTTATATGTTGTAGATATGTGAATCGTTAAAGTAAACAGCTGAACTCATGGCTATTGTTTAATAGTGAAATAGTGAAAGTGTCCACAAAATCCATGTGAAGTGAACTCAGTGCTCAGAAATTAAGGCTGTCATGTGGTCTGATTAGTTTGCTTATACCATCTTCCAGAGTGGTGGTTTCACCAGGGTAAAAAGAGAGGCAGATAAAGTGATGCATCTATTATGCCTAGTGCCAATCCAATAGTGCCATATTCCAGTGACCCAATGCCATGACTCATTTTACTCAAACTGTGAAAAGTGGTATGTGGGGGCAGTGGTTATGCAACATCATTACAACATCATAATGTATGATACATCTTAATGTATACTCAACTGCAAATTATGTTGGTTCAGAGTTTGAGCAGTATATTCTTCCTGTGCTCTCTGATTTTAATCATTTTCACGACTTCAAAATTGTGTGGTGTATGCTAGTAAATAATCACAGCAACAGTACATAGTGGAAAGTTGCCACATAAGTATTTTGTTGTTTGAGATTTATTCTTGTCATGAAACCATTTAAATGGACTCTTTTTATCTAAGCAGAAATTACCCATAATAGAAGGTGCTGACGAGGATGCTGAAAAAATCATATATATGTTTATATATTTACTCAGTATGCTGGAATGAGAAATATGCATCTAACAAATGAAACTGAATATGGGAAAAAACACAGTTTAGGCCCCTAAATTTACATTCCATACATTTGGGGATGTCACTGATGATGCAAGTGGGCATATTTATATCCAATTGCCAATTAGTTTACAAAATTCCAAAGAGCCAAACATATCTGTAGACACATTTCAAGGCAGTCTGTTGCTGATTATGTTCTGCACTGTCTGACCACATTTGAGCATATCGTCATACTCTTTTCCATTGTATTGTATAACTGACAAATCTTTGTTTTAAAACCTTGTTGACTTTTATCATTTTCTGAACTATGTTTAGTTTTGAAATTTTATTATGCTTGCCTTAAATTCCTGTCATTGTGTTGTACTTTTCTGGTCCAAGGGTTAGAAGAACTGCAAAGGTAAAAGTTCATTTATTTTATTTGAAGTTTCTTAAATCTTTTACTTACTTTGTATTTAGTTATGACTTACATTTACACATCTTCTTTGTGGAACGAAGAAAAAATAACATTTGTTTGCTGTGATAAAGTTGTTTAATTGTATGTTGGATGTTTAATGATGAAGGGTCTGATAAATGTGAACTTGGTCCATAAGGGGAAATATGGAAAAACAGAATCCTCCAGCCCTAAAAAATAATTGACAGTGATAAAATCATTAGTTAACTCAAATTTAAGAGTCATGTTTGTCTAGTGACTTATAAAACTGTTTTTGTTTGTTTTGTTTTAAACTTTTTGAACTTCAAATATTCAATGTATAACATTATTGAGTAGTCATGATAAAGTGTGATAAAAACAAATACTGGATACCCTCATTATTTTATGTTTGGAAAACAAGACAGCAAATTCAATTATATATTTTGTTTCACATGTAAATTGTACTGAGAAGATCAAATAAATATGGGAACAAATGTTTAATGCAGAAGCTGCAACTCTCTTTTGTACCTTGTATCATAAGACTTCCATGTGCAGTAAAACTTTGTTTGAAAGTTCTTAGATAAAGTGATTTCAACCACGTGTCATTAGCATCGCAGTGTACTAATGCAATGAGTCATCTTTGGAGAGACCAAAGAAAGCCCATATCTTTTTAGTGTTTATTTTGGAGGCTGAAATCGTGCCATTCTTCTTCCTCCTGACAGTGGGACAGTGGGAATGACCACTGTTGTTCACTTATACTCAGTTTATAAAGCTCTGTGAAATGGTGTGCTTTCCGAGTTAAAGAGCCTGTTAGAGCTGTGGATATAACGATTGCTCTGACACTGAAGAGGTTCAGTATTTAAGTGGCTACCGCTTTCTACATTTGTCCCTTTTAATTTTGTAGTATACCCTTAATCATACACACAGTGGGTGAAGCTGAATGAAGTAGATTCTACTAAATATTTACATTTGAGGCTATACCTAAACATGAATCTTTGTTATTTCACCTCATGTTCATACCCAGAGAGACATATTATGAAAACTGGAAGACATTCAGGGAGAACTCAGCTCACTTACTGATGAAGAGGAAAACAAGCCATCTTCTCTATTGCGTGCACCTCCGTGTTCTACAGCAAATTGTTCTGGTTACTCTGAAGTAAAAATTGTGTACAGGTGTTGTGTACAACCTTTCTGTTCTTTAGGGCTGTTGGACGTATGTTGCTTGAGAAATTTTTGGCTTTCATTGACAAAGTCAATGCTGATGTTGATGATGACAGAATTAAAACCCTGTCAGAGTAAGTGTTTCACTAAAATATGTTCATGACTATTTCTATATAGATTTGAAAAATATTATGCAAGAACACAAATTAAACAAAAATCATATGGGATAAACAATGTAAATAATTGAAGATAACTTTGCATAGTTTATACATTTCTTGACATAAACACCATCATTTTACCTATTTTTCAGGGCTGTAACAATTTAACAAATATATTATTCAAATGATTACATTATCAGTTTCATTATGGGTTTTGATTCCATCCAATTAAGAAAATGCGAGATGAAGTCATAAATAAGTTGAGTTATAGCTCATGAAATTAATAAGTCGTTAAATTCAGGCAATAGTTTGCTTTCTCCATGTTCTTAGGTATATGAGTAGGATTCCTTTCAAATATACTTTGGATGAGCTTCAGTGTAATATGTGTCTGTTCATAACATCATCTGCCAAATAATACAAAAACGTTTATAAATACGTGCAAAAATTGCCGTATTTGCTATCTTTATGCTTTAATGTTTCTTTACTAAGCAGAGGACATTCAAAAAAGTTTGTCTACATTACTGAATTAGATTGCGCTTGGTGGTCTGCGACAGTTCAGATGCGATGATCATCTATCACAAGTCAAGTGCAAACTTGTGAAAAATCAGCGCATGTCAAATTCTTAAACAATTTATGTGATTAAAGCGGGCTATGGCATGCATGGATATATATATATATATATATATATATATATATATATATATATATATATATATATATATATATATATATATATATACACATATACATATACACATCCACCTTATTTTATCTGTTCCATTCCATATGCAGATTGGCAGTAGTTAAATTTGTATAAAAAATTACTGCATAAAGGGAATCATACTCTCAAGATCAAGTGGATGAAGCTCAAGGTTTGTATAAGATATAAACATCAAAATAGTGGTTCAATTTTCTACCTTCTGTTTTATAAGTATTTTAAAACAGTTTTTGTATTGAATAGTTCTGGCTGTTGGAATTCACAGTGATGATCAGTCTTTGTTTGTGGGTTTGATGTTTCTGCTCCACTGTGTCTGTGGTTCCATATAGTGTCCCAACCACTGTTGAGATGCACATCCGTGGATTAGTGAAGCTAAATTGTCCCTAGGTGTGCATTTGTGTGTATGTGTGTGTGTAGTAATGTGTATGTGTGTGTGTAGAGAGAGAGAGAATGTGTTGGGCAATGTATCTGCCCTGCCTGAGTGATTACCCAGATGAAACAATTAATAGAATAACGTGTCTAATTTAAGACATGAAGTGAAGTAAAAGTAGTTTCTGGCCATTAGACCAGATTAGTGCTTTGCTTTAATTAAACAGGTGCAGAAAGAGTTAAAACCCTTTAACTAGACACCTTGTATATTTAGGTACAGGGGTGGGCAGCTCAGGTCTGAAGGTGATGTCTTCTGCAAATTTGGGTGATTCTGTTCAAACACATCTGGATCACCTAATTGCTAGGATTAGTGAATGTGGATATACAAACTGTGCAGGACACAACCCTCTAGGGCACCAGAGTTAGATTGAGGATTACCCCAACTTCAAACTTAAAGTATTGCACAATCCTATAAATATGTTTCCAGTTATGCTATAGTGCCATATGTTAGAAATCCTGCCCAAAAGACTCAATGATCCCAAGAGGAATAAATATTGTGAATATGGTGTGTCATCCAATAAATGTAATAGCCTTTTGTTCTGAAGATGTTTGGCTATATTAGGTAACACTTCTGTTTTACCAAGCCAGCTGGGTTGTTTTTTTTTGTAATATTATTTTCACAACAGATGAAATTAGCTACAGTAGCTATGACTGTAAAGCAGGCATGAGATAACAACATATACCTTAACATATTTTGAGCTTTCTTAACATTTAATGTTTTTTTTAGCTTTTAGCAGTTTCAAAACTGCAAAATTTTGATTTTCAGGTGTTCATATAAAACAGAAATCTAAATCTTGCTTCAAGAAAAAAGTATCTAATTACATTTTGTTTGTTTGTGTGTTTACAGTATATTTCCAGATCAGTATGCTAGGTTTTCTATCAGAAATATGAAGAGATAACAGAAGGATGGATCAAAGCTGAAGAAATTTTAAAAGTAAGATGTTTGTTGAAATTGTTTGAACTGCCTTTGGGAATTTTTATTTTAAATGAAAAATAACTAGAATTCAAATTTAAGTTAAAAAATCATGATGTCCTTTATCATAGGAGAACATCATCTAAAAGTGTTTCGCGTGTCACAATAGTCAGACTCTACAAACTAAAGTAAAAACAGTTCATTTAAATAATTCATTTCTTCAATAGTTCTAGTTTACAAACTGAGTAGTCTAAGCCAACTACTGTGATGGTGAAGCACAGTTAATATGATTTAAACAAACCTATGCCTTCAAAGGCCAGGACCTGCTATTGGGTCACTTCTTGGTTTGCATTAGTTTCACTCAAGTATGGACAAAGCCTTAGAATGTATTAAGCATGGGAATTCTGGGTTTTAGCAAGTGTGAAAGTAGCATGCTATAAATTATGTTTTCATGTTTTTGTTTCAGGGTCTAATCAAAGTAGTGATGGTGGGGACACTTGTCTGTGCTCCACTGACTCAAACTTGGAACTTTATTTGCCATCTGAATTGCATTCAAATGTTTTCTTTTAGAAACATTCAGTAGTTCCTCACTATACTGAATAAAATGAAAGGAAACCAACTCTTGTATTATTTTGATTAGTTTTTTTTTTTAAGAGATCAATTGAGTAATTTTACAATGAGTACTTGTTCACAAAACTGGTAGAGCATAACACTTTCATTTGTTTTTAGAAATGTTATTAAAAAACTGATTCACCAGATTTAAAATTTAGTGGAAAGGATTTTAATTGTTTGCAAACAAAGGTGTAAACTATACTCTGGTGAATGAAATCCAGGCTTATTTATGCAACAACATGTCCATATCTTGTATTCATGTACCATTAACATTTTATGAGCCAAGGAAGGAACCTCTCTGTGGTGTACAGAATTTAGCTTTAAAAACAAGTTGCACAGTGTGACAGTTTTGTTGCATACTAGGTGTATACTTTTAAAGAAGTGATGACTAATAGTCATTTGGGCCACAGTCAGTTTGTAATTAGTTTGTCATTTTATAACATAAACGTTTTATTATTATCAGTTTACACCCATGGCCTGGCATGGCATGGTTGGAGCATCCACCAGTCCGAAGGATAACCAGTCGCAGTTACCTGGTACGTGTGCAGCAATAACGGACAGTATTGCCCTAACCTGTATATTTTTTTTCTTTATTTGTGTGTCAGTACCAGAGAAACATTGCTATTTTTTTAATGATGGTCTAATGAAAATTGTCATGAATTGCTATTCTCTGCCTATCATAGTATGTGAATGCATCCTTGACCTTAGGTGCAGTCCCAATCAATTTAAAACAACGATGATTAGACCACAGCTTAAAAGCCTAACTTGGACCCTCATTTAGTATTATAGACCTCTAATGATCTCTAATAGATGCTACAATATTTCTGTTTCTCTAAGATTTTAGAAAAAATTGGTTGAGACAGAATTGCAGTCATATCTCAAGTCATTTTTACTTCAGAAAACTATCTAACTAGAGTGGTAAATGATAATGGTTGCAGAAGTGATGCAGGAAACATTACTGTTCTTGTCTGCATTAGATCTTAGTGCTGCAGTTTGACAGGTGAGATCATTCCATTTTAGTAAAATAAACAATTATTATGTATTGGGACAGCCACCTTGGAACTAAATATATCTCTAAACCGTTATTACTTCATCCAAATGGATGTTCATATTTATCACCTATGTCACTAGTTAATTATGGAGTCCCACGGTCAATTGTTCAGACCCAACTCTTCTCCCTCTACATGATCCCATTATGTACTATTATACGGAAGCATAATGTTAGTTACCACTCTTACGATGATGACACTCAGTTAAATCATGTGATAAAGCATCAACCGGCACTTTAATTAGTTGCCTCAATGATATTGAGATTGAATGAATAACTTCCCTCTCACTAAACACTGAAAAATACTGAGCTTTTGTTTTAGTAGTGATGTAGATAGGGACCAACTTCATTTAGCATATCCGGGATGCAGGGCTGAAGTTTTCCTTAGTACTTTGGCACGTAACCTTGGTGTTATTTTGATTCAAATTTAATCCCCATGTTAATGCAATTGCAAAGACATGCTTCTTGCAACTTCGGAACATTGCCAAACTACAGCGTTTTATGTCAATGGAAGACACGGCGAAAGTAGTACATGCATTTGTATACAGTAGATTGCTGTAATGCCCTACTTTCTGGAAGCACTCAGGGCACATTAAGCACCTACAGAGCATTCAGAACACAGCTGCTAGGATTGTTAGCAGGAGCAGGAAGTACGATCACATAACTCCCATGCTCTCCTCACTTCACTGGCTTCCTGTTAGGTACTGGGCTGACTTCAAGGTCCTCCTCTTAACCTACAAGGCACTTAAAGGCCTTTACACCTAATCACCCACTGAGATCCCAGAATAAAGATCTTCGTATTTTCCCCTCGCATAAATAAATGTATAGAGCGCACAGCTTTTTAGTTGGGGCCCTAGATTAAGCAATAGCTTGCCATACTTCGTGCAGGATGCCAGTCGCCAGTCTTTAAATCTGGCTGAAGACTTACTTTTAGTTTGGCACGCACCATAGTGCGTTACTAATAATAAGCTAGTGCTGCTGTATGCCATTGCCATGTTGTTTCCTTTCTGTGTCTGTCACTACTGGATCCCACTGCATTGCAGCCCTCCCCATTTATTTCTTCCCCATGTCGGGGTGCCACGCTGTAGTCATTGCTGTCAATACTGAACTCCCAACTGGTGTGCAGGTACATCTGATGTGTGATCCTCGTCAAGATCCTGGCAGCTCACGGTACAGGGCCTTTTCGATTTGCTGAGCCTAGAAGTAGCTTAAGACTCTGTACTGATCCTGAAGTCTAAAACCTAACTAACTTTGTACTGTAAGTATACCCAAGGGGGTTGGGTAGCCGGTTGACCTTGGACCCTCAGAGGTTTTTTTCTCCACATAGTGGAGTTTTGATTCCTCTCCTCCGTAGTAGTCTGTACAGCTTCTTCAGTTTTTAGACCATGCTATAACCTATATCTTCCATATATATATGCTACATGCTATAACCTATATCTTCCTATATCTAACTATGTAAAGCGCCTTGGGGCAACTCTGTGGTGAAAGGCGCTATACAAGAATAAATTGAATTAGAAGATTGTGGGTTCAATCCCCTTACCAGTAGGTTGCCCTAGGTACCCTTGAGCAAGGTACCGTCCCCGTCACCTCCACAGGGTGCTTTATGGCTGCCTGCTGCCTGATGTTGCATGGGTTAAATGCAGAGGTCAAATTCGTTGTGGTTCACTGTGTGCTGTGCTGTGACCTCACAATGACAAGAATAGTAACTTTCACTTCATTAATATTTTAACATTAAGATTTTTCCAGGATAAACATGCATTTGATTAAAGAAATAACCTACTTATATTGGAATCATTTTCCATCTGTTCAAATGTCTTTATTTTGCATGTCAGTGAATGCAACCCTGTTCATTAGGCTTTCTTCACTAACAGAACATCTTTACTGCAGTTGGAACCAAACAAGCCTGCCGATTATGAATGATTCAGGTGTCCATTAAAATATGGACAGTTGAGCAAGCCACATTCAGCCATTGCAATCTATGAAATGACTACAAATTACTATGCATTGCTTTTATTTGTTGCAAGGCTTGAAACTCTAATGTTGTAAGGGATGTGTTCTGGCCACACTGGCCAACGGCTTTGCCAAGCGAGAGACATGGGCACAAGAATCAGCGCACAATATCCGGGTGGACTTCAAGGTCAGAGTGAGGCTCACAAATAAATAGTTACTACAACACAAGTATTAGTACAACCTAACAAGTTGCTGTTGTTGCCAACTGAAAACATGTCGTATGTTAAAACAGTGAGTTGAATTCTGTTTGTGGCAGTAGCTGAACTGAGGTGCCCTCAAGTGTCATTCTGTACTACATTTTTGTTGAGAGTAAAACATTTTGTATTTTCATGATTTGCTCCAATATTTTATGATTTGAATTTGGTGGAATCTGTGTCATACAAATAAAACCCCAAAAAACAAGCCAACAATAATTACAAATATAACATATTCAATGCTCAAAATGGTGCTTAGAGGGCAAGAAGACAAATCATTTAGTAATTCATTTTTATACACAGCTAAATGTTCAAAATGTATGATAAAGGATTCACGGACAATATGTAGGGTTAAAAAAATAATACCGTCCTGGAACAAAACAGTAGCGGGTGGGAGTGGCGTGGGGTGGGGTGGGAGTGGCGTGGGGTGGGGTGTGGGGTCAGGTAAGTCGGGTGGTATTGTAGAATTCGGGTGGGGTGGCGTATTTTATTAATTTTTATTTTTGTAAAGATTAAAAACTGCATCATTGACTTTGCATGCTTAAGAGAAAGTGACAATATGTATTAAAGATTCACTTTAAATTTCATGTTACTATCTGAACTTTTTAAAAAACAAGTATCTAAGATTCTGTATTTGGCATGTGAAACAGAGAGTAAAACTGTTTATTTGCAGATGGTGTTTTGTCAGATGTGCTGTGACCTTCCACTGTATCTTCCAGTGGGCCTTGCGTCCACAAAAGGATTAACAAAAGAAACTGGTGTTACAGATGTTGCAAAATACTGCCATGTATTTAGCATGAAACAAAACAGAAAGGTGCCCACATGAGCCTATCGGCTACTGCTTAATGGATTCCTATTTGCTTAGCATTTATTTTGTTCTTATTAAAGTTTTGCTGCGCATAGCAAGGTCCTACATGCTATATGCAAAGTGTCCTTTTTCCTTATAGCCGGCATGAAATTAGCATCATTATAAAATCGAAAAATCAGCGTAAGGCAAATTTTGGACTTGCATAATGCCAACAAAAACTATTAATATAAGTTATATTATATTCAGTGTTGCATTGCAACACATCCATTTAAACAGGACTAATATTCATTTTAAAAAGAAAGAATGCAGTTGTAACCTGACATCTTATATGCTCAGAAGGCTTTTTGCTTTAGCAAGATTGTCATATTCCCAAACATGTACTTTCTTTTTTTGGAAATAGGTAATTTTAAGACTGCACATTCTGCCCAAAATACCATTAAACAAATCTGAAGCTATATATTTCTTTTTATTTTAAAGAGGGTTAGGTGGTATTTTTCTTAGAAGGATGATCTTTGACTTTTGCACAGTTCTTTAACAGCCAGCAAGGTTGACAGTTTGGCTTGATTTGTCAATCTGTGTGAATTACAGTAAACACTAAGGTAACTAATGTAACTGAGAATACTTTAAAGATTAAAATACATTCAGTTGTAAACTGCATTTTCAGTTTACATTATACAATGCTCTGAGATGTTTCTTTGTCACTATTTAAAAATGATGAGACAATTCAGTTTCTCTTTTATTATATATCCTATTAGTTTTTTTGAAGCTATATGTTCACCCTTGTGTTTTAATGGTGCTACATTATCTAATGTGGAAAGAAACATGTTCTCTAAACATTCAATTAGATTACCCACCTCTTCTGGACCAGATGGCGAACTAAGTGTTGATAAGTCTGGAAGGTTTACAATAAAACTAAAGGCTGAGTAGGATGCTATTGTATGTCTAACATGATCATGTGGTGATGTACATAATTTATATCTATTGTAGATCTCATATATGTCAGTTAGTCTTGTTCTTTCTCAATATGAACATTAAGTCACCAACAATTATTACATTATTATTATAAACTGACAGGCTTGCTAAAAAATCACTGAACTCTTTTTGGAACTGTGAATAGAGTCCTGGTGGTCTGTAGATGGTAATCTTTTTTAAATGGTCTTTTATTTTATTTGGATTAATTTTATTAAGGAAAAGGGTTTCAAAAGAAAAGAAATTTAAACCTGTTCTCTGACTGAAGACTATGGCATTTTTATGTATAACTGCTATTCCTCCCCCTCTGCCAATTAAGCGAGGATTGTATACATAGCTATAAGCTGTGCTTTCATTTCATGTGATAAACTCATCAGGTTTAACCCAGGTTTCTGTGAGACACAGAACATCAAAATCATTTTCACTGATTATCTCATTTACAATTACAGCTTCAGAGTTTAGTGGTCACAGCACACATACACTGTGAACAGTGAGATTTGGTCCTTTGTGTTTAACTCATTCAAACACACCAGTAATAGATACACAAACAGAAGCAGGAGAAGTGGGCTGCGGAGAGCAGCGTTGGGCATGGTACCTTGCTTAAAGGTATGCCAGGGTAACCTTTTGGTCCAAGGCTTAAACCCATATTATTGGGGCTTAGTACCTAATCACTTGACCACCATTGCCCCTGACACAGACCAATTACCATTCGATTAAAAACCCTGTGACTAATATCTGAACAATGCAAACAGACTTTGAGGCTCAAAGGTTGTTTAGTTTGCCTTCTGTAAATGCTAGAGCAAACACAGAGGCTAGTGGTCAGGCCTGTGCGGGTGTTTGCAAACTCCCATCAGTGTGACAAACAAAGAACACAGTCTTTAAAACACTGATAAAACACTGAAAAATGTGTGCACAATTATTAGGCAAGTATTAGTGTGAAGAATTATTATGTTATCTGTTACAGCGAGAATAATAAACAACATTTAGTAAACATTTCTGACCTGAAAAAAAATCACCTAATGACTAATATACCCTTCTTTTCAATAACAGTCATAATGGAGCCTGTAAGTTTCTTGATCTGTTGACCATAAATTATTCATGCAGCAGCAACCACGGCCTCCCAGACACCATTCAGAGAGATTTTTTGGGAGTTGACTTTGTGTCCATCTTAAACACATAAAGGTCCAGCTAGCTCATCTTTAATAATACCAGCACATAACAGTACCCCACCTCCACCTTGCTGGGGTCTATGTGGAGCTGGAGTCAAAGTGGAGCTCTGTGCCATTACTGATCCAGCCACAGGCCCAAGCATCGGTCTGTAAAGATTCTTTCATCTCATCAGTCCATAAAACCAAATATTTACAAATATATGTTGCATGTTGGCAACATGTAATCCAGAATCCAAATCCTATAGCAGGCCTTGAAGGTTTTAACTTACAGTCAGGCCTGCTCTATGGAAAAGAGCACAAAGCTTTAGGTGTTAATGCAACAGTTGAGCTGCTTGTGTAGTGCTAAGAAGATAATGGAAGCCAAGACATTGTCTTAAGCAAACTAAGCTGTGCTTATAAATGCACACGGAGTGACTTGGTATCCACCATTTTCTTTCATGCTGAGAGCACTAATGTTGCAATGTTTGTTCTGAGTGAAGGTCAAAAAGACAGTCATTAACAGAGCCCACAACCAAATCTACACATCAATGTTTCTAATACTTGCAGTGGCCAAGGGTAAAAACCCCCCACCTCTAGTGTGTTTCATTAGTGAAATTTTAACCCTTTCACATCTCACATTAGTGCAGAGCCAGCCAACAGATCACAACCAGAAAGTGCATTATTTATTGTTACTTTTCCTCTAACCTTGTCACAATAGTCACTTGGGCAAAAAGGCCCAACTAGCTGAGTGTGGGTACCACCTGATCCCTATTGCTATTGTAATTAGTTTCTTTTGGTGCCTGTTACTATTGTAGTCAATTAATCAGTAAGTGTGGCTTTCTATTTTCCTAAAGTATGGATGCCGTTTCTACCACAAAAAATATAATGCACCAACTCACCTGGAAGTAAAAGAATTTCAGAGACCCTGGGCAAATAATAAATTATTGAAAAACACACCACAGCAATGATCTGTCAGGGTTTGGAGGGTTTTGGTTGTTTTTGTTCACGGTAGAGGGCGCTCTATTCTGACTGACTGTGCCTCATGAGCTCAGGTGTGCTACATTGAGGCTGACTACTTAAGCCTCAATGAGTCAGAACTCCCTGGGTTACGGGTGGTTTTGTTTCTGATGTATTCCAGTTTTGCGTCTGGTTTCATGGTTCGGTTAAATAAAAGTACTTCAGGAATCTCTGGCTCGGCAATGACGTCCTTCCCACTCCCCGCCACCGTGACAGAAATGAGCCCCCAAAATCGGGACGTCACGAGCCTTGTGGTGTGAGGAGCACGAGCAGGCACTGGGATCCATGATTGAGGACCTCAGAGCAGCACTGCCATGGTGGCAGGCTGCATCTTTGCCGACCTGCTGGTTCGCTCAATCCAGCTCGCTCCCTCTCTGGAGGCCAAAGAACGGCTGGAGTAGTACGGCCGGACAGAGAAAGCTGTGCTTGCCGTTATGGAGGTAATGCTAATGAGGCAGTCCCACGAGGAAAAGGCTTCGTTCGTGCCTCTTTCCTTACCGTCTCCTTCTCCCCACCAACCACAACGCTGGATATCGGTGGAACCCACCTTCTGCGCCAATCATGGCGGTCCGCCAGCGGAGACAGCGCCGTGTACCAATCACGGCGGTTCGCCAGCGGAGACAGCGCCGTGCACCAATCGCAGCGAAAAAATGGCGGATAACCCGGCACTGAGCCCAAACCCAGCTCTACTAACCCATCTGTCAGGTAGAGGGCAACAGAGGAGCCGTTCCAGATTAGAGAAATAACTTTGTGAATTCAGGAAATGGAGACTGAGCTCCTCGCCAAGGATCACGAAATTTGTACACGGAAGCAGGATCTGGATGCCTTGAATGCAAAATGTAAGAAACTGGAAGATGATAATGTCTCTCTTCAGGCCATGAATCACCAGCTGCAGGTGAGCAACCAGTTTACGGTACATTCCCTTCAGGAGGAACTAACTAAAGTAAACGGGGAACTTGAAGAAAGGCAGGCTGGGTACCTAGAGCGTGAGAAAGTCTGTAAGGGCCTCAGTGAATAGATAGTTTGTTTAACCTGAAAGCTTTAATAGTACCCAGGAGAACTTAAAGGCTGAGTCAGAAAGACTCAGACAGGCCTATAGGAAGCACAGTGCACTTCTAACAGACATTCACCAATGAGATGAACAGATCAGCGGCATGAACAGTCAGATCAAGCAACAGAAGGAGTTGCTGACAAGACTCAATCAACAGCTGGCAGAGAGCGAGACCTCTGCTCTTCAGATAACTTCAGCCACCCACGAAAGACTGAAACACAAAGAAAAGCTCACCAATCTGCTTTCTCAACTTGAGGAGACTAAATGACTCTTGTCTCTTTGCCAGAGTGACATTGCAACCATGGAAAGGGAGAGAGGTTTTAGCTCAAGCCAATGGTGAGCTTCGAGTAGAGGTCAGTGGACTCATGCAGGAGCTGAAACTGGTGCAAGACACCAAGACACCGCTCTGCAGGCAGAACTGGAAAAAGCCAGGAGGGAGACCAGTAAATTCACTGAGCTGTAAGATCACATCAGAGGTATGGGAAAAGCATTTGAAAACCTGGACGCCATGAGATTCACATGGAGCAGGGTGTCACAGGGCCAAGAGGGACTCTTCTATGAACCATAAAGATTATTCTATGTTTAGCTCTCTTTCAGGCCAAGGCTTTCCAGTGAGTTGGACCATTCCTCATGGGACCCCTGGGAGAATGATCCAGAGGAGGAGTGCTCCAGAATCTTTGTGGAAGCTAACAGTGATGACAATCCAACAGCCCAATCTAATGTGCCAGTGGAGGACCCACAGATACCAGAGGCTGAGGAATTAGTCAAACCCCCTCCTGCTCAGAGAGGAGTAACCCATGTTGCCGAGTGTGAGGTCAGTAAGAGCAAAGCACAAGTTGTCATGCCTCTTGGAGATGGAAGCACAGTTACCCAGGCCTCCTAAAAGCCAGCAGTGCCAGAGGAGAGCAACAGCATTTGCAGCAGCAGTGGAAGGATACCTTTCCTTTACTGCAGCCAGTGCACCCAAGAGAGTCTTCACGCCAGCTGTTCTTCCCCTAAACCTCATGCTAAATGCCCATGTGAATATCATCCCAGTTGGCCCAACCCTACGACTAAACTCCAATCTGCATCTGATTGTTCCAGAAGGGAATTGCGCTTTGCCAGCCACGCTAATTCCAGCTACCATGCCCATAACACGTCCACTTCATCAGCCTTCTCAGAACTTGTGGCCTGTACCACATATATGCGTAAGGAACGAGAAATTCTGCACCTCAGATCATGAAAGGGTGGACACAGAGAGCGAGGAGGCCAGGGACTTGAGGCGGAGCGCACACTGGGTAAGGGACTCTTCCTCTTCTATCCACAGAGAATCTTGTGTATCTAGCTATTTTACAGACGCTGACAGGACAAGGCTTTCCAGGCGATCAGAGGATTCCTCCAGAGACCCCAATATTGAGCCAAGGAATCGGGTGACGGAGGAGACACAGGAATACCAGAAAAACTTGTTTGAGAGAATATGGACTGAAGCTCTGGGGTACCCCTCGCCACCGCCAGCAGCCCGAGACATGACTGTGTCCCCCTTCCCGTATATTTGTTTGTTTGTTAATTTGAAAATATGGACCTGACCCTGTACCCCTTTAAAGGGGCTATGCTGTTGTTGTTCCGGCTTGTCTCCCCTCCAGGTTCTGGCACTGGAGAAGCACCTCCGGAGTTGCGCTCTTGAGAGGGGGGGTGATGTCAGGGTTTGGAGGGTTTTGGTTGTTTTTGTTCATGGTAGAGGGTGCTCTGTTCTGACTGAGCACACCTGAGCTCATGAGGCACAGGTGTGCTACATTGAGGCTGACTACTTAAGCCTCAATGAGTCAGAACAGAGCACGGCTCATTTAATAGGCGAAGCCCTGGGTTATGGGTGGTTTTGTTTCTGATGTATTCCAGTTTCGTGTCTGGTTTCAGTTAAATAAAAGTACTTTAGGAATCTCTGGCTCGGCAAAGACGTCCTTCCCGTTCCCTGCCACCATGACATGATCAACCTCTCATTCAATGAATTTGAGATCTAATGCTTGTTTAAAACATTAGTTTAGACAATTAAATTCTCTAGAATTGGTTTGGCAATTCATTTCCATATTCTGATTGGTTGCTACAGGACTGCCATTGCTCAATGCAATGAAATCGCTCTGACTTTAACTTGTTCTTAGCTCAACACTGCCCAAGACATGTTGTCAATAGTTGTACACTGCTTGCCAACAAGATACAGACTCAAGTCAAGTCAAGTAGTCAAGTAGGATTTTATTGTCATTTCAGCCATATACACAGTACACAGTGAAACGAAATAACGTTCCTCCAGGACCCTGGTGCTACACACAAGACAAGACACAACACAAGACACAAGACAACATAAGACACAACACGGGGCAACAAGTGCAGACAAGACAGACAACAACAGACAACAACAGACGGCACGACAGACAGTACATTCATCCGTGGAAGGCTGCAGTGTTGTGGAACAAAGCAGCCCAGGCACATTATGGTGTAGCAGTGTGGTGGAGCGGTGTTACTGTAAAACTTAAAGTTACTTAAAGTGCAAGAGTGCAACACGAGATAAATAAATAAATACAGAATGAAAAGTGGAGGAAGTGGTGGGTGAAGTGGTGGGTTTAAGAGTTTTGTATTATTGGTGGGTTTTTAAGAGTCCATGATATTGGTGGTTCCAGAGTTCAACAGTCTGATGGCCAGGGGGAAGAAACTATTTCCCATCCTGGAAGTGGAGGCCCGTATGCTGTGGAACCTTTTCCCGGATGGCAGGAGGGAGAAGAGAGTGTGGGAAGGGTGGGAGGGATCATCCACAATGCTGGTTGCTTTGCGGATGCAGCGAGCGGTGAAAATGTCTTGTACAGAGGGCAGAGAGACCCCGATGATCTTCTCAGCTGTTCTCACTACCCGTTGTAGGGACTTGCGGTCTAAGACGTTGCAATTCCCGTACCAGGCAGTAATGCAGCCGCTCAGGATGCTCTCGATGGTTCCTCTGTAGAAGATGGTGAGGATGGAAGGTGGGAGATGGGCTTTCCTCAGTCTGCGCAGGAAGTAGAGGCGCTGCTGGGCTTTCTTTGTGATGGAGCTGGTGTTGAGGGACCACGTGAGGTTGTCGGTGATGTGAACACCAAGAAACTTGGTGCTCTGGACCAACTCCACAGGTGAGGTGTTGATGATAAGTGGAGTGTGGTCCCGACGTGATCTCCTGAAGTCAACAACCATCTCTTTAGTCTTGTCGACGTTCAGAGACAGGTTGTTGGTTCTGCACCAGTCCGTCAGCTCTTGTATCTCCTCTCTGTAAGCTGCCTCGTCTCCACCGCTGATCAGACCCACCACGGTTGTATCATCAGCGAATTTGATGATGTGGTTCGAGCTGTGCTTGGCTGCACAGTCGTGGGTCATCAGTGTGAACAGCAGTGGGCTGAGCACACAGCCCTGGGGGGCTCCTGTGCTCAGTGTGATGGTGTTGGAGGTGCTGCTACTGATCCTGACTGACTGGGGTCTCCCAGTCAGGAAGTCCAGGATCCAGTTACAGAGGGAGGTGTTCAGGCCAAGCAGCCTCAGCTTCTCACTCAGGTGCTGAGGGATGATGGTGTTGAATGCTGAACTGTAGTCGATGAACAGCATTCTGACGTAACTGTCCTTTCTGAGACATAGACATAGACATAGACAACTGTCCTTTCTCACATAGCTTAGATGGTCCAGGACCCTATACTCTCTTGTTTTTAATATTGATTACTAGACAGTGCTATCAGTGATCCATACTTATTAACATAAGTAAACCCGCTATTGCTTTCTAATGTCTCTAGTGTGACTCAATTTTGGAAAATATTGTTATATGGTGGGCAACTATAGATTTTGTTATAAAATAGCAAAACAAACAAAAAAGGAAAAGGGTATAAATTTTGCTTGCATGAGACTTTAATGGTGCCTTTGACCTACAGTATATTTCATAGAAAATAAATTAGAATTTCAAATGCACTAAAGAAGCATCTGCTTTTTCTTCGCAGTTCTTTTAATCTTTGGCCTCTTGTGTATGACCTCTGGTTCTTGTCCTTGGGGTGACATCAGCTGAATGAAGTATTAGTAAATTCTTATCAAAGAGTTGTTTACTTTAATTTGTGGGCCAAGCAGACCTAACTATAAGAGCTGGTCTCCTGAACTGACGATTAAATGACTGGGAGAAATATACTGATTATTTTAAAATCTGAATTGCAGTGTGTTTAATAATATTTACAGTGTGTTTAATAAAAGAAATAGGATTGTTCTGTGACATTTTATCTTTGGTATTTGTGCTCTTAATTCTGTGCTCATTTCAACATGTATAAGTTCTTGGTCATCACCTTCGCAGGACTCTTGTCTTCAGGTAAATAATCTTTAATGTATATGTCTGTAGCCATCTGCAGCAAGAGTTGTTAATTGCTATTTTCTTAACAGTAATTGTTGGACTTTTTTTTGGACAAAAACACATTTGGATCAGACGTTTATGTTGGAACTGAGAGGCTCTCTTTTTCCTATTTTCAAGGAACTGAAAGTTTTAAGCTATCTGAAAAAGATTATAAGAATATTGATGGAATGTTGGAATTTGGAGTCCATGTATTTCTGAACTGGACAAAGTCAGAGATGCTGCTGAGCAAATGGTGAAAGATGACATGTTGACAACAAACAGGTGTAGAACAGCACGACTGCTTTTACTGGACTATGAATAAAATCTATTCTAATCAATAAAACGGCCTTTCTTTCATTTCTTCTACAGGATTGCAATCCAAGATAAGTGGAATTCCTTCAAAGAGACTGCCAATAAAATCAGTGCTGAAGAAAGAGGTAAAGGAGGACAGGATGATTTAGTTGTCACAGCACAGTAAGTCCTTCTGTTTATAATTGGTTATTTTTAATTTCTAGATAAATATTTTGTAAATGAGTTTTGTAATACTGTGTTTTGTAAAAGCGGGATGTACAGATTATTTCAGGAGAGGTAAAGAGAATGCATACCATGGCAAAATCATAGCATAGTATAAATATAATTTAATTTCAAAATAAAGTTATCTTTTTTAAAACTAGAACATTATTAAAATATGTAGAAAATGTTATTATTTTGTTTTCTGCTTTAAGTTTAAAATGCATTAATGATGAAACTTGAACTGATGGGTAATTTTAATTCCACTTCTTCCAGAATTGTTAGAAGAGTGGTCATGCACTACAAAGATGATGTCAAAAGGCTTTTCCATGCAGTCGCAACAGAGCAGAATGTTTACGTATTCTTGCCGTAAGCATCACTTCTCATCTACAACTTAGAAAGTCATGAGATTTACAATTTAATTCACTGTAATTTTTGCTCTTATGTTGGCTTCACTGATTAATTATTGAGGTGCTACTTTATCAGACAGTCTTGTACATGGATTATGCCTGGTCTTGGACTAAACTGTATATGTCAGCAGTTATTTCCCACTGAAAATAATCGGATTACTTCTGTGTAAATATATAATATATAAATATATATAAATATATACTGATGAAATCCTAGGTTGCGATTGCTGTCCAGGGTACTGATCTTCCGCGATCGCCTCCTCCAGGTGTGAAAAAATGCTGTAAACAAAGAATGCTTTCAGAAATGGAAGTGTTAATCATTTATTTTCATCAATCAACAAAATGCAGTGAATGAACAAAAGAGAAAACTAAATCAAATCAATATTTGGTGTGACCACCCTTTGCCTTCAAAACACCATCAATTTTTCTAGGTACACTTGCACAAAGTCAGGGATTTTGTAGGATTATGGTCTATGGTGGGGTGGCAGTGATCTAGTGGTAGGATACTTGCCTAAGGACCTATGGCTCAAGATTGTAAACCAATTTTACCAAACAGGTGCTGAAGATCATCAATGTCACACGTTGGAACAACCTACCAGCCAAGTTCCTTCAAAAACTGTGTGCAAGTGTACCTAGAAGAAGTGATGCTGTTTTGAAGGCAGGGCGATTCCCTCACAAGTAGGTTGTATAGGTACCCCTGAGCAAGGTACCGTCCCCGTCACTGCTCCCCGGGCGCTTTCAATAGCTGCACGGTGTTTGTGTGCATGGGTTAAAAGCAGAGGTCCAATTTCGTGTGGTTCACGCTTGCTGTGCTGTGACCTCGCAATGACAAGGGTTGTCACTTTCACTTTCATATAGACATACACATGCTCACACACACACACTGATCAGCTATAGCATTAAAGACTCCTGGCCACAATGGTCAAGTTCTGTCTCAAAAGCCAAAACAGCTCTGACCTGTAGTGGCAGCACATCCTGTAAATTGTGATATTTGGCCTCCTTGGATTGCAATAATTTATCCAGCACATCCTATAAATTCTCAGTAAAATCAGGGACCTAGGAAATATGGAGGTCAAGTCAGTACCTTGAACAATTTGTCCTGTTCCTTAATCCAATCATCCCTTCCATTCATTTTCCAAATCATGTGTCCAGGACCAGGTCACAGTGGCAGCTGGCTGAGGTTAGCTCAGACATTCCTTTCCCAAGCCACACATGTTGGGAGTGGAGAGTGTACAGTATGAGGGCGCATGTTCTCATCTTTGCTTTTTTGCAGATGATGATTTTCTGTTGGCTTCATTAGGCTTCCTTAGGTATGTTCAGCATGTGGTCTCCCTAAATTCCTCATGGAATGTGTCATGGAATGGTTCCTTTCTCCAGACAGTTTCCCTTAACGATGATGTGCTTGGGTTGCCACCATGACAGGCACTGACAGCCATCTGGCCTGCAATGGTGGCTTTGTTACAGGGCCCATTCAGAATCCTTGTCCCCAACTTCCTGCAAGATCAAGGAGAAGCTCTTTCGGAGGTGTGAGTTAAAGACCCTCCAGACGGGATCCTCTGCCAGGCATTCCTAGTTCACCCTCTCTATCCATTTGGGTTTACCAGGTATCAGTAAACCCAGGTATCAGCTTAGTCTGTGCATAGTGTGCCTACTATTTACAGTCTGTAATGCTCAACTTTCTGCACAAGCTCTAGCTCTAACTCTTCCACAGAGGTAAATGTTCCATGTACAAGTACGTTTCTGTACTATCCGTCTAGTCTGCAAGGGCATGCACCCCAACCTGCCACCCCTGTGGCACCATACTCGGCCCCTATATCTCCTCTTGCCAGCTGATGAGTCCATGAGAAGGAGGCCCCATGTTTCTTTTTTGGGTTTAGCCTAACTGGATCCTTGCAGAAGGGGCCACTGTCATCAGGGGATATCAGTGCCAATTATGAGTGTAGTTGCAACAATGTTTAGGTAGATAGATGTCAAAGTAAATTGTCCATTTTTTGAAATGTTTAAAAATGGCTTGCCATTTTCCCTATAGTGCATCCTCTCTTCCTCATGGAACCCAAGCATACCCAACTCTCCAGATTAATCAGACCAATTTACCTTCCTCCATTGCTACTGCTCCAGATGGTCCAGTTCTGTTGATCACATGCCTTTTGTACTTCGCTTTTTGTGCTCAAGCTTTGGTATACTATGTGTTCTTACACCTTTTTTTATGAGCCAGCATTAACATTTTCAGTGAGTTCTGTTGGGGAAATAAGGGAGCTCATGACTCTTTTGCCAGTTCATTGATTATTCTTCCCTGGTCCACTTTTTATAAGTTGTAACACTTATCATGTAACACTTATCAATGCACCCCTCAAGAACTGCCATTTTGGAGTTATGCTCACTCAGTTGTTTAGCTATCCCAGTTTGCTTATTCAGATCTTTACCCATTTTTTCTGCTTTCAACACATCAACATCAAGAACTCATTGTTCATCTGCTTTTTTCATCATGACCCTTGACAGGTGCCACTGTTAGGAGATAATAGTTATACTTCACTTGTATGTGGTTGTAATGCTGTGACTAATTGACAAACTTAGAAGAAATATTTTGCAACAAAATGTTATTTGGATGAGGTACAATGAGAACCAGTATAGTATATTACCTTTATGCGTAAAATGTAAACATCATAATTGGACCTCAGGGGCAAAATAAATTCTGTGTAATGTAACATGTTTCCTTGTGAAAAACGTTGTACAGTACTGTTTATACAATTTGTATTTGTCATCCTATTTCTGCAGTCATCCTATCTATGCAGTCCCAGTTCAAATGCATAGGCTAAGAATCAAGTTGCACAGAAAAATACTATATTTCAACTGATATTTGTTAATGCTGTCAACTTTCTTGCACATCTGATGCTAACAGCTGTGCATCCGAATCTCTACAGGTATATAAATAAATTCAAAGGGTCCATTGAAAAATCCAAAGTGAATGAGATATGGAGGTAAGGATATCTTTTTTCTATTTTGAGATATTAGATATATGTTTGTAAGTTATATATAAGTTATAAATATGTATTTCAGTAACATCCCATTTAATCTGTGACAGCTCTTTGGCTGCAAACTACTTTCCTGATGCCCCTCCAATTCAGAGTGATCCCTTAGAGTTTCTATGTTACCTTCTGTCCACTAAGTAAGAATACATGCTCTTGTTTTTTTTGGTGTCCTTGAACAGTATGAGCCTGCAACTACTTTTACTTGTCTTTCTGTCACCACACTTTATCAGCTTCTCTCTTCACTTGTTATTTCATTGCTAGCAACCACTAAATTATCACCTCAGGCCCGGTACTGTTTGAGTGGAGGATTGTTGTCAGCACACTAAAACTTTGGCATGTTAGTGCAGTTTGGAATGGTATGAGTGTATCAAACACATATACCTTGCTGGAATTTTATACAATAGGTACACTTACTGGCCACTTTAATTAAATACATTTCCTTTTTTGGCATACAGTGTGGTTATGAAATTTAAGACTGTGGCTCATATTTTTCTAACCACAATTTCATCCTGTAACCTCCACCACTGGTCAGAATCTGACCTCAGGACAATATTCTTAATATTCATAGAACCAGAGGGGTTCCAAGATAGTTATGGATTTTGGATTTTGGATTTTGGAAATGGATTTTTTAACCACATAAATAGGCATTAAAAAAAGACAAGTTATATGGTTTTGTTTAAATTTAGTACACAAAATTAAAAAGAGTGCAACACCTAATTTAAAAAAAAAATTTAAATCAGCTTCACTTTTAAAGAGCATAGCAGAAATTCAGACAATGCAATATTGATATTGGCCTGTATAGTGTCTACAAATCTAAGTCACACAGAGATTTAAAAAAAATCTGTTAATACATGTTGTGATTTTATATACATTTCTCATTTTTTGTATTTAACAGCCCTGTGGAAACATTTATTGTGAATGTTCTTAAGGCTGGTGCGGAACTAATTACAGAATATAAAAAAATTGACTTTGATCAAGTGACTGATAGGTAAGAAACTATTAGAAATACTACAACACTGATAACAGATGAGGCAATGTTTTAGCTTTTCATTTAAATTGAAAAACTCAAATTATTTATTACATCTTTGATTTTAGTTGTATTTCAGTTTTTAGCCACCTCAATTTCAAATACATTTTTGAAAAATAACTTTTTCAGCTTTACTGATCAGAGAATATAATTTGAAATTGCACTGTGTTTTAGCTGTTTTATGTATATTATCTGACAGTTTGGTGTTGCATGATATTTTTTCACTGTGTTTTGAAGGGCATGGGACTACTTTATGGAAGTCATTGATCAGTGTATTGAATTTCTGAGAATTGAGAGACAGAAAGAAGATGATCATTTTGTTTCAGTTGTAAGGTAAGCACCTTTATTAGATGCATCTCATTGTGTGTAGAAACACAATAAAAAACATGTTTTTTTGTTTGTTTGTTTTAAGTGACCATTTCTTAGATTGACTAACAATATTTGACCATTCATCACAAGTGCCCTGAGAAATGTACTGAAAGAAAATTGTTACATAGATCTTAATTGCCTGCACAGTTTGAATTTATGATGTCTCTTGCTGAATGCAAAGAAGCATTTTATTTTGGTTTAGTGTGTGCTGTTCTGTGGTGTTCTCATTAACCAATCATTTTCACTTCACTATTGTCCATGGTTTTACCAAATTATTTACAGTTCTACCATAATAATAAAAACAAAATTGCTTCAGGGGTGAGCTACCAGGAATAACACCAGGGAAATACAATTCTATCAGTTACTTCCTGTTGAATAAAAACCAAGGTGATCCAGGACTTACGTATGGTGAAAATCATAACTTATAAAACCACAATGATCAGTTAATCCCTAGTCTTACATATGATTAAGCACAGAGTTTAAAATTTGCCAAATAATTAGTGACTCTTTATTTGAACAGACCCTATTAACAAACTAGTTAAGGTCCATAGTTTCTCATTGTGAGAGTACATATAGACCATGGTTAGGTTTTTGACTACAGTTAGGATTAGATTTAGGGGTGGCGGTGGTCTAGTGGTAGGGTACTTGCCTACGGACCTCTGGATCAAGAGGTCCCCGGTTCAAATCCCACATCTAGCACTACCACCACTGGGTCCCTGAGCAAGTCCCTTAACCCTGAGTTGCTCCAGGGGGACTGTCCCTGTAATTACGACATGTAAGTCACTCTGGATAAGATGTTTAAGTTTATGATTAGGGAAATTAAACTAAAGCACCTGTAAAACATCTAGTCTATCCAAATCAATTCTTTAGAAAAGATTTAGGTGACTGAGTATGCAGATGGTTAACAGATGCAAATCAAAGTGGACATTAGACTGGGCAGCTAGCATCAGATATTGAATTTGAACTTTATCTTCCCTTGTTTCTCAAAAACCCAAATATATAATTTGCATGTACAATTTGATTTAAGCCCTAATGACACAAAATAACACATTGCAAAACTGCAGTACATGGCAATTTTAATGTAAATGCCATGCTTTCCAAAACCTCAAGAAAGCTCTTCCTTTCCCATGGTGCTATATACACCAGTGCTTTTCAAGGATTGCAAGAAAGTTGACACTTATGCTTAGTCTGACATCTCAAAAGGAGTCTGCCATCTGACGCAGAATATTCAGTTGAAAGATGCTTAGATTTTAAAGTAAATTTGCTTTGTTTTATATAGCTTTAAGTTTTAAGCATTTTATTAGGTCATACAGGAACACTGTTAAACCTCTTTCGGACAGTATGAAAATGGTGAATCCAGATTGATCCAGAGAATCTTAGAACCAATCAGAATTGCTATAATCTCATAATTCATAGTTATGCTACATAGTTAAAATATAGAGTTTTGTGCATGACATTTTTCTTGTACAAGCAGAGTCCTGAAACTACCCATACAAATTCATAGTCTGAGATTATTCTGAGATTATTCTAGTCTGTAATGAGATGGTAGGCAAGTTAATTTACCAGTTAACTCACCTTAACAAACTGAGCAGTTAGCACTCAGTGTATTTGCCACTTCTTTGTATTAGGATGTATATACACTAAATATAATCATTTAAAAGTGAAATTAACATTATCCTTTCCTCCTGCCAATTTTACAGTGTTACAGCCAGAGTATTTGTTTTTTATTGGGAAAAAATTTTGAACGCTACAGATACACCTATATTACAGGAACAATATGAAAAAATTGAAAGGTAGGTAATAAAAAATAAATAAAATAAACAAATTTTAAAAATTGTGTAAACAAAATGCTGTAAACATAGAATGCTATCAGAAATATAAATAATGATTTTTAATTTTTATCAGTTTACAAAATGCAAAGTGAGCAAACAAAAGAAAAATCTAAATCAAATCAATATTTGGTGTTACTACTTTTTGCCTTCAAACCAGTATCAATTCTTATAGGTACACTTACAAAAAGTCAGGGATTTTGTAGGATAATAGTCGGTGTATGATCAACCAGTTTGACCAACAGGTGCTGATGATCATCAATGTCACACGTAGGTTGAAACACAGTCATGTTTGGAACAACCTACCAGCCGAGTTCCTTCAAAAACTGTGTGCAAGTGTACCTAGAAGAATTGCTGCTGTTTTGAAGGCAAAGGGTGGTGATTGATTTGATTTAGATTTCTCTTTTGTTCATTCACTGCATTTTGGTGATTGATGAAAATAAATGATTCTTCAAATGTTTTACTGATTAACTTCCATTTTTGAAAGCATTCTTTGTTTACAGCATTTTTTCACTCCTGCACAAAATATATATATATTTATATATATATATATATATATTTTTTTTTTTTTTTACACACACTGCTTGAAAAAATCCTTTAACATGTTTTTTTCACTAGAGCATAGTATCAAGTCAGTTTAACTTCTGGGATATTGATCTGGTCAGCAAAGGTTGTTGATCAGTGTCAGCTATTTTGTTGTTAATGCAATTAATAACAGTTGCACTAAAAGAGGCAACAATGAGAAGACAGGAAAGGTTGTGCAGGTGGAGGCCACAGATTTTTTCCCTCCTCGTCTTATTTTGAATGCTTGTCAGTAGTTTTGCATTTGACTAGGGTCAGTGTCACTACTGGTAGCATGAGGCAATTCCTGGACCAGAGGTTGCACAGGTAGTCCACCTCCACTAGGATGACGCAACGATGCGTGCCATTGTCTCCCAGTACAGTCTGAAGAGCATGGAGGAGATTCTAGAAGACAGGCAGTTACTCTAAGAGAGCTGGACAGGGCCACCTGAGGTACTTAACCCATCAGCAGAACCGGTATCTGCTCCTTTGGGCAAGGAGGAAGTACTGCCAGAGACCTGCAGAGTGAACTCCAGCAGGCCACTGGTGTAATTGTCTCTAACTTAACCATCAAAACAGACTTCATGAGGGTGGCCTGAGGGCCCAACATCCTCTAGTGGGCCCTGTGCTCACTGCCCAGCAACATGGAGCTTGACCGGCATTTGCCAGAGAACACCAGAATTGGTATGTCCGGCACTGGTGCCCAGCGCTTTTCACAGATGAGCGCAGGTTCACTCCCGCGGTGAACACCTGCAACATTGTTCAGCATGATTGGTTTGGTGGTGGGTCAACGACTGATCTTACTCAAACTGTCGGGAAGGGGGGGGGGCATATCCATGGAAAGACGCACAGACTTGTACAGGATAAATGATGGCACCCAGACTGCCAGACTGGTACCCTGGGTTCCTCCTGGTGCATAATAATGCTCAGCCTCATGTGGCAAGAGTATGCAGACAGTTCCTGGAGGAAGAAGGAATTGATACCATTGACTGGCCTTCACGCTCGCATGACCTAAATCCAATAGAATATCTCTGGGACATCATGTTTAGGTCCATCCAACACTGCCAGGTTGCACCTCAGGCTGTCCAGGAGCTCAGTGATGCCCTGGGCAGGCTCTGGGAGGAGATACCCCAGGACACCACCCATCATCTCATAAGGAGCCCCAACATTGTCAGGCATGCATACAAGCACACGGGGGCCATGCAAACTACTGAGTACCATTTAAAGTTGCTGCAATGACATTTCAGCAAATTGGACTAAACTGCCGCATCAGTTTTTCAGTCTAAATTTCTTGGTGACTTTGAATTAAGCCCTCTGTAGGTTGATAATTCTCATTTTCATCAAATGATGTGGCATCCTTTTTTCCTAACACATTTCCCATTCCATATCAGTATGTACATCCAGCATGAATTATTGTCCAGTTGAGATCTGATGGGTTTTCAAAGTGTTCCTTTAATTTTTCTGAGCAGTGTCTATATAGTTTTGTATTGTGTTGCATTTATGAGGTATTTATTAAGCCAAACCATGACTGGTAGCATGTTTAGAAAAAGGATGTAGGGATCATGGTTTGCTGAACTTTTGAAAATTAGCAGCATATACTGATATTTCTGTTACTTCTGTTTTGAAAAAAAAATAATGCATACAAGACAGAACATGTTTGTTGTTCCTGATGAACTGTAATTGTTTTTAACAGAGAAATGAAAGCCATGGATTTTGAGGAAAAAGTAAAAGAATTACTAAACCCAATTCTTGATTTAGAAACAGTAGATGAGATTTTCAGGTAAGCACTTTTTTCTGTTTTTAAATGAGCCTTCAATTGTTATCTCAATCTCAAAATGAACTCTGAATAGAAAAAGTTTGGGGGATATATGAAAATGATGAGAAATAGAATTGGTCAGTATTTGAAAGCTTAGCGGTGTATTTCTGAAAGGTATTTTGTTTTGATCTGGGACTCATTTTTCTGAACTAGGTTCTGGATAGTTTCAATGAATGTTATAACTTATCACTGATTGCTGGCCAAAGCTCAAGGCTGATGCTTAGCAGCTTTAAAATGGGTTCATGCATTAATTATCCAAATAATTTTCTGTAATGAGAAACAGCTGTTTAGCAGGCCCATGGTTTATGAAAAAAGAGAAACATTACATTTGCTATATTTTATTTAAATTGTAAAAGCACAGATTTGAAATACAAGTCATACATGAATTAGAACAAAAACATGACGCCTATCTGTGAAGAAGACTACTGTTGAACATTTTGGAATCACCAAAAAGAAACCGCCTGGATTTACATAAGCAAACAGGAACGGAGCTGTGTCTTATGTTTCAGCTAGCAACAAGTTTATCTTAACTGATGCACTGAGTTACTAACTGTATCAGAAGACATCTCTAGAATCCAGACATTCGCTCATAGAAAAGATTGCTCCAAACTTGCTGAAACTACAAAAACTGACTTAAGAACTTTCAAAATGCATTATTTAAAAAAAAAGTGCTGACAATTTTTGCGGAAGAAATGTAATCCAAAAAAAATCTTGGTCGGAGGTCACTTATATGTTGAATGTAACTGAATCGTTAAAGTAAACAGCTGAACTCATGGCTATTGTTTAATAGTGAAATAGTGAAAGTGTCCACAAAATCCATGTGAAGTGAACTCAGTGCTCAGAAATTAAGGCTGTCATGTGGTCTGATTAGTTTGCTTATACCATCTTCCAGAGTGGTGGTTTCACCAGGGTAAAAAGAGAGGCAGATAAAGTGATGCATCTATTATGCCTAGTGCCAATCCAATAGTGCCATATTCCAAATGACAATGCCATGACTCATTTTACTCAAACTGTGAAAAAGTGGTAGTATGAGACGTCGTTATGCAACATCATTACAACATCATAATGTATGATACATCATTAATGTATCTCCAACTGCAAATTGTAGTGGTTCCAGAGTTTTTGAGCAGTACTTATTTTCTTCCTGTGCTTTACTCTAATTTTAATCATTTTCACGACTTCAAAATTGTGGATGGCACTTGCTAGTAAATAATCTGGCAACAGTACATACGATGGAAGATTTTCACATAAAGTATTTTGTTTGTTTGAGGTCTGTTCTTGTCATGAAACCATTTAAATGGACTCTTTTTATCTAAGCAGAAATTACCCATAATAGAAGGTGCTGACGAGGATGCTGAAAAAGTATACATATATATTTATATACTATAAATATATGGAATGAAAATATGCATCTAACAAATGAAACTGAATATATGGAGAAAAACTTGAAAGTTTAGACCCTAAATTTACATTCCATACATTCAGGGATGTCACTGATGATGCAGAAGTGGGCATATTTATATCCAATTGCCAATTAGTTTACAAAATTCCAAAGGCCAAACATATCTGTACCCTGTTTTCAATGATCTGTAGACACATTTCAAGGAACGGTCTGTGCTTTAGATTATGTTTCTACTGCACTGTCTGACCACATTTGAGAACATATCAATCATACTCTTTTCCATTGTGGTAATATCTGCTAAACCAAATCTTTATTGTTTAAAACTTTGTTGACTTTATATTTTTCTAGACTTCACATTGATTTTGCCAGAGAATTTTATTATGCTGGCCTTAGTCCTGTCATTGTGTTGTACTTTTCTGGTCCAAAGAGGTTCGAGAGAACTGCAAGGTAAAAGTTCATTTTATTTTATTTGAAGTTTCTTAAATCTTTTACTTACTTTGTATTTAGTTATGACTTACATTTACACATCTTCTTTGTGGAACGAAGAAAAAATAACATTTGTTTGCTGTGATAAAGTTGTTTAATTGTATGTTGGATGTTTAATGACGAAGGGTCTGATAAATGTGAACTTGGTCCATAAGGGGAAATATGGAAAAACAGAATCCTCCAGCCCTAAAAAATAATTAAACATAGTGAATAAAATAAAGACCAGAGATTTAACACAAGAATTTCAAGAATATTGTTTGTCTTAGTGAGCTTATAAAACTGTTTTTGTTTGTTTGTTTTTTTAAACTTTTTTTACACCGAACTTCAAATAAACTGTATGCAACAGACGTGATGATCACTTGATAAAAGTGCTTGATAAAAACAAATGCCTTGGACCACCCTCATTTATTTATATTTGGAAAACAAGACAACAAATTCAGTTATCTATTTGCAAACTTACATGTAAATTGTACTGAGAAGATCAAATAAATATGGGAACAAATGTTTAATGCAAGAAGCTGCAACTCTCTTTTGGCACCTTGTATCCTTAGGAACTTTTCAACTTGTTACAGTAAAACATTTGAAGAAGGTTCTTAGATAAATGGATTTCAACCACGTGTCATTAAGCATCACCAGTGTACTAATCACCAGCCTGATCATCTTTGGAGAGAGACCAAAGAGAAAACATATCTTTTAAAGTGTTTATTTTTGAAGACTGGAAATCGTAACCATTCTTCTTCCTCCCAATCAATTAATAGGACAGTGGGAATGACCACTGTTGTTCACTTATACTCAGTTTATGAAAAGCTCTGTGAAATGGGTGTGCTTTCCGAGTTAAAAAGAGCCTATTTAAGAGCTGTGGATATAGCAGTTGCTCTGGCAGGCACTGAAGAGGTTCAGTATTTTAGGTAAGCACTAACTATACATTTGTCCCTTTTTAATTTTGTAGTATACCCTTAATCATACACACACAGTGAATTTGAGGCTGAATGAAGTAGATTCTACTAAATATTTACATTTGAGCTATACCTAGCTTATTGAATCTTGCCACATTATTTCCCCTCACTGTTCACTTACCAGAGAGACATATTATGAAAACTGGAAGACATTCAGGGAAGAACTCAACTCACTTACTGATGAAGAGAGGAGAAAACAAAACATCCTTCCTCCACAATTGCGGTATGCTCAAATGTTCTACAGCAAATTGTTTTGGTTACTCTGAAGTAAAGGCGCAACTTTTCTGTTCTTCAGGGCTGTTGGACGTATGTTGCTTGAGAAATTTTTGGCTTTCATCGACAAAGTCAATGCTGATGTTGATGAGGACAGAATTAAAACACTGTCAGAGTAAGTGTTTCACTAAAATATGTTCATTTGACTATTTCTATGTTTATAGATTTACAGAAAAATCATTCCTTCATAAGAACATTCATCATATGGGATAAACAATGCCAAATAAGTGGAAGGAATAGCTTTGCATAGTTTATAAATTATTGTTAATTTAGCAAAGAATACTAAAATAAATGGACCCTAAAAGCATTTCATTATTTTACACCTATTTTTCAGAGGCATAACAACTGTAATATGTATTATTCAGGTTGATTTATTATCAGTTTCAGTATGGGTTTTGATTCCTTCCATTTAAATTAAAAAGATGAGCCCCTCCTCGAACCACCACCTTATCGTGGTGAGAACGGTTCAGAGGACCTCTTATGATGAGAAAAATTTTTAGAAAACGTTTTCCCTCACCTAGACGTGGGTCACCGGGGCCTGGAGGTGGGGCTCGATGGCGAACGCCTGGTGGTTGGGCCTTCACCCATGTGGCCCAGCCGGGCACAGCCCGAAGAGGCAATGTGGGTCCACCTTCCCATGGGCTCACCACCTGTAGGAGGGGCCAAAGAGGTTGGGGGCAGTGTGAGCTGGGCGGTGGCCGAAGACGGGGGCCTTGGCGGTCTGATCCTCGGCTGCAGAAGCTGGCTCTAGGGACGTGGAATGTCACCTCTCTGGTGAGGAAGGAGCCTGAGCTAGTGTGTGAGGTTGAGAAGTTCCGGCTAGATATAGTTGGACTCACCTCGACGCACAGCTTGGACTCTGGAACCAGTCTCCTTGAAAGGGGCTGGACTCTCTTCTACTCTGGAGTTGCCACCGGTGAGAGGCGCCAAGCAGGTGTGGGCATACTTATTGCCCCCCAGCTCAGGGCTTTTACATTGGGGTTTACCCCGGTGGACGAGAGGGTGGCCGCCTTCGGGTTGGGGGACAGGTCCTTAGTGTTGTCTGCACTTATGCACCAAACAGCAGTCTGGACTACCCACCCTTTTTGGGGTGTCTGGAGGGGGCGCTAGAGAGCGTCCCTGCTGGGGACTCCATCGTTCTGCTGGGGGACTTCAATGCTCATGTGGGCAATGACAGTGAGACCTGGAAAGGCGTGATTCGGATGAATGGCCCCCCGATCTGAACCAGAGCGGTGTTTTGTTATTGAACTTTTGTGCTCGTCACGGATTGTCCATAACAAACACCATGTTCAGGCATAAGGATGTCCACATGTGCACTTGGCAACAGAACACCCTAGGCCACAGGTCGATAATTGACTTTGTGGTCGTGTCGTTGGACTTGCGGCCACATGTCTTGGACACTCGGATGAAAAGAGGGGCGGAGCTGTCAACTGATCATCACCTGGTGGTGAGTTGGCTTCGTTGGTGGGGGAGGATGCCGGTCAGGCCTGGTAGACCCAAACGTATTGTGAGGGTCTGCTGGGAACATCTGGCAGAGTCCCCTGTCAGGACAAGCTTCAACTCCCACCTCCGGTTGTCCCATGTCCATGTCCCAGGGGAGGTGGGGGACATTGAGTCCGAATGGACTATGTTCCACGCCTCCATTGTCGAGGTGGCTGACTGGAGCCGTGGCCGAAAGGTGGTCGTTGCAGTGGCAACCCGAGAACCCGTTGGTGGACACAGGCAGTGAGGGATGCCATCAAGCTGAAGGAGTCCTACCGGGCCTTTTTGGTCAGTGGGACTCCGGAGACAGCTGATAGGTACCGGCAGGCCAAGCGGAATGCGGCTTTGGTGGTTGCTGAGGCAAAAACTCGGGCGTGGGAGGAGTTTGGGGAGGCCATGGAGAAAGACATCCAGATGGCTTTGAGGAGATTCTGGTCCACCATCCGGCGTCTTAGGAGGGGAAAGCAGTGTACAGTCAATACAGTGTTTAGTGGGGATGGTGCGCTGCTGACCTCAACTCGGGATGTTGTGGGTCGGTGGGGGGAATACTTCGAAGATTCCACCAACATCCCTTCCAATGAGGAAGCAGAGCCTGGGGACATAGAGGTGGACTCTTCCATCTCTGGGGCCGAGGTTGCCGAGGTGGTCAAAAAGCTCCTTGGTGGCAGGGCTCTGGGGGTGGATGAGATCTGCCTGGAGCTCTGGATGTTGTAGGACTGTCATGGTTGACACGCCTCTGCAACATTGCATGGACATCGGGGACAGTGCCTCTGGATTGGAAAACCGGGGTGGTGGTCCCCCTTTTTAAGAAAGGGGACCGGAGGGTGTGTTCCAACTGTAGAGGGATCACACTTCTCAGCATCCCCGGGAAAGTCTATTCAGGGGTCCTCTGATTCAGGAGGAGCAGTATGGTTTCCGTTCAGGTCACGGAACAGAGGACTAGCTCTGCACCCTTGGTAGGGTCCTGGAGGGTGCATGGGAGTTTGCCCAACTAGTCTACATGTGCTTTGTGGACTTGGAGAAGGCATTCAACCTTGTCCCTCAGGGAGTCCTGTGGGGTGTACTCCGAGAGCATGGGGTATCGGATTCCCTGTTAATTAGAGTGGGATTCCTTCCACATATACTTGAGATGGAGAAACTAAATTGCTACGAGGTGTAACTGTACCTTCAAGATGGCGCCACGTGAGAAGCAGCCAGTTACAGGAGCTCTGACAACTTTCTGTTCTTTTTAATCTATTTTCTTTACTTTATTTATTACTTCTTTCACTTCCTCTTCTAATCTGTCACAAGTACAGCAGTCTGAGGAGACTTGTAAACTTTTTTTTCTGTTTTTTAATCGTATTCGGACTGTTTTACCCTTCACGCGGTGAGACACCAGGCCATCAAAACCATCAAAGCTCATCACATGTCAGTGCCCCCCTTCACACCTCCCTGCAAACTCCAACAGCACCTCCCCTTCACACCTCTCTGCAACCCCCACCAGGGATATCAGCTACGTATCCCCTTTTATCTTTATCTTCTCCTTCTCTACCCCCCCTTTCCCCTGAGGACTCTACTGCCCCCTCCTGCTACCCCACTCATCAGGAGGCTCCCACTCTCTCACCACACGATAGCCTCTCCATCACAGCTGACCAGGTGCGGTGTCAGCTGAGGAAGTTGAAGCACAGGAAAGCCACAGGTCCAGATGGCATCAGCTCCAGCCTGTTGAGGGACTGTGCAGATCAACTCTGTGAGGTTATTACCTACATCTTTAACCTCAGCCTCAGCCTGGAGCGTGTCCCCATTCTGTGGAAGACCTCATGCCTCGTTCCAGTCCCCAAGACGTCGCACCCCAAGGAGCCAAACCACTTCAGACCTGTTGCCCTCACTTCTAACCTGATGAAGGCTATGGAGAGGATCATCCTCCATCACCTTTGTCCACTGGTCAGGAGGGACCTGGACCCGCTGCAGTTTGCATACCAGCCACACATTGGGGTGGATGATGCTGTCATCTACCTACTGCATCGGGCCCTTACTCACCTGGAGAGTGCCAAGAGCACTGTAAGAGTCATGTTCTTTGACTTTTCCAGTGCTTTCAACACGATCCGGCCTTCAGTTCTGAGGGGGAAGCTAGAGGGAGTAGGTGTGGACCATCACATGTCTGAGTGGATTATTGACTACCTCACCAATAGACCCCAGTATGTGAGACTCCAGGACTGTGTGTCTGAGGTGGTGGTCTGCAGCACTGGAGCCCCACAAGGAACAGTCCTCGCCCCCTTCCTCTTCACCCTGTACACGGCAGACTTCAAACACAACACGGACACCTGTCACCTGCAGAAGTTCTCAGACGACACTGCTATTGTTGGTCGTGTGTCGGAGGGGAATGAGCAGGAATACAGGGGGGTCATCAGTGACGTCGTCAGATGGTGCGATCAAAACCATCTGCGCATCAATGCCAGCAAGACGAAGGAGCTGGTGATTGACTTTCGCAGGAAGTCACCCCCCATCACACCGGTGGACATCCAGGGTTTGTGCATTGAAACGGTGGAGGAGTACAAATACCTGGGTGTCCACATCAACAATAAACTGGACTGGTCCACCAACACAAATGCTGTGTACAAAAAGGGCCTCAGTCGTCTACACCTGCTAAGGCGGTTGAGGTCCTTTGGGGTAAACAAACATCTCATGAGGACATTCTATGACACTGTGGTAGCGTCGGCTGTTTTTTACGCTGTGGTCTGCTGGTGTGGAAGAGTCGCAGTGAGGGACAGAGGGAAACTAAACAAACTGGTCAAGAGGGCCAGCTCGGTCCTGGACTGCCCGCTCAAGTCCTTCGAGCAGGTAGGGGAGGAGAGGATGTTGTCCAAACTAACATCCATCATGGACAACACCTCCCACCCCCTACATGAGACTGTACGAGCACTGAGCAGCTCGTTCAGCAGCAGATTCTTACACCCGCAGTGTAAGAAAGAACGCTACCGCAGGTCATTCCTACCTGCTGCAATAAGACTCCACAACTCATCATAACATTACATTGCTTGTTTATTATTATTATATTATATATATATATAATTATTATTATTATTGTTGTATATTATTATTATTATTATTACTGTATTGTATATTATATTGTTATTATTACATTTATTATTTATTTATTATTACATTTATATTCATATTTTTGCTATATTTATATTTTGCTACTTGTTATTTATATGTATAATTCATTCAAAACTTATTACCGTGTATATTACTCTTGTAGCTATGTATATGTATATATATATAGATAGATAATTTATTATTTATTTATAGCTCCTCTACTTTTCTCCTGTACTTGTTCCTGTTCTCTCTCTATATCTTTATATATTTTTTCTTTTCTTTCTGTACACCTGTCTTTTTTTATAAGCCCTGTAACGCCCAAATTTCCCATTCGTGGGATAATAAAAGATCACTCTACTCTACTCTAACTGTGTGTCAGCATTCACCGGCATCATCTTGCCAAATAATGAAAAAAAAGTTTTTAAATAAATATGAAAAATGATTTAATATTTTGCTATATATCCCTTGCTTTTAATGACTGTGTTTCTTAAGCAAGAGGACATTCAAAAAGATTTGTCTACATTACTCTAGACTGTAGATTGCATATACTGTAGTCCATAGCACATTTCCAGTTCAGATGCATTAATCTCAGCATCTCACAATCAAAATGCAAACTTGTGAAAAATGTATCCGCATATCGAACTCTTAGGCATTAATGTGGTTATAGCAGGCCTTGGCGCATATATATATATATATATATTTTTTATTTATATATATATATATATATATATATATATATATATATATATATATATATATATAATTACTTTGGGCCGCTGTGGCCTAATGGTTAGAAGAGGGCTTGCAGCCAGAGGGTTGCCAGTTCAGTCCCAAGGACGGACAGGAGAAATGTGGGCAGGGGCAGGTGGGTGAATGCACTTAACTTCCTATCTGCTCCTTGAGCACAAGTATTCACCCCGCTGCTCCTGGTGAGTCTGTTCACTAGCAGCGTGTCAGACGTTTCAAGTGCAAGCGACAAATTCAGTGACCGTTTACACTGTGAGTGAAAGTCATTTCATTTTAGATTTATACTTATTTGTACCAAAATGTAACCTATACGATCGAAACCGTGCACATCAGTAGCTCGAGTCCTGGGGCAAGACTCGTATCGCCACACTTGCCTACATCTGATTAAAGTTGCACTCTGGGAAAGGCTGTCTAAATGAAGCTTTACTTCAGTTCTGCAAGTCGGTGAACAAATTTGATTGTATTATATTACGGGTGATCATTTCACGCAATCGAACGTCTTGACACTATCGTCCAGTAACACTGTGTCGATCCACACTGTTGTACAAAATGAGATGGATCACTTCTGAAAGATGCCAAAAGATAGCTGCACGAGAATAAAAGTGGCAAAATTAACCCCTTGCTGAGTGTGTGGCGTATCAGCGGAGCCCGTTTGAGAGGGGAAGCCTCCAGAGCGAGGGGTGGCTGCTAAAGCGGAATGGTTTTTCACACCTCCCCTCGACAAATGGCCCGGCCAGAGGCTAAGCGCCAAACAGAAGCCATTTCTGCCACAATGCCACTCAAAGGCCATTTGGAAAACACCTGTTCAGCCATCCCAGGGTCCGACTAATAACTTCATCTACTGTTACACACAGCGGCCATGAGAAAAGGAGTGGGGGAGAGAGAG